>NW_021650839.1:0-49306 GCF_001188975.3 Bactrocera oleae | reverse complement strand
CGTTAGCTAAACATATTTGAAACGTTCTTTTTAACAATCGCATTTTTACAAGTAGCACAAAAATTGAAATTTCCATCTTCTGAAGGAAATTTTGCATTAAAAAAAAGGTGGATGCAGCATTCGGCTGATCTTGCGAAATAGTTTCGAAATTTAATTTGCGAACTTCGTGGAAAACCGCCGCAGCAAATACATATTTCAGTAGGGCCCTTATTTATATTTTGGAAATAAATGTTTTTGAAATCTGTTAAATTGCCACTATTATCAGTTTCTATAACATTATTTTCTCTCGTTCATCGGATTCGTTGGGACTGCCTTTGGTTTTCAATTTGTCTATTGAGTGGGTTATCTCTACGAGGTGTGGAGTGTAGAGTTGTGTGATGTATGTGTGTGTGGGTGGTCTGTGTGGTGTGATGTCTGCGTGGTGATGTCTGCGAGGTGGTGGTGTTCGTGTGTGTAGTGGGTGGTCTTCTTTGATCGTGTTAATGTGTGTGTTGGCGCTCAGCGCGGATGGGGACGCGTAACTCATCAAGCCATCCCGGCCCCCTAGGCGAATTTTAGCAGCAACCGCTGTAGTTGCTGCAGCGTTGCAACGACGCTGCTGAGGCCAGTGGAGCGGCGGTATGTGGTGGGCTGCCGACGCCGTTATGCCTCTGTCGCCTCGGTCTGGATGGAGGTGGAGCTGCTGTCTCGGTGGTGCTCCGGATGGTTGCTTTGCTGCGATCTGCGGGTTGGGGCGAGTTCGCCCGACGGCCCGCTTTGGGGTGCGGTGCAGCATAGTATGGTGCTGTCTATGGCACAGCTGGCAGAGCGTAACCGACGTGCACTCCGGAGTCGTGTGGACCGTAGACAAACAGTTTAGGCAGTGCCCGTGCGCTTGGGCAACCTGCTGACGTTGTGGTGGCTGCATGCTTCGGAAAATGCTGCAGTGTTGCACGGTGTGTGCGTCGACACATGGGCATCGGCTGTGTTGAGGTACCGTTGCCGGTGCTGGTGAAGGTGGTGTGGTCGCGGGCCATTACGGGCGTTGCAGGGACGATGCCGCTGCGGTTGTGGTGTTGCAGTTGCCCAGGCGCGGCACATTGATGGCGGACCTCACACGTGCGTTGGTGTGTTGCCATATCTACTTCCATATTGATCTGTAAAGTTGGAATGATTATACATTTGTGGCATGTAAATTATGTGCGAATGTGCCACGTGTGGCAGGAATGGATTGCTCAATTTGATCGATATTGCGGTTAATGTTGGTTATTAACGTTTGTCATTTGCCGGTTTATTGTTTGTTATACGACTAATTCATTTGCGTCGCGTAATATCGGGATTGGTTTTATTTGCGGTTTGTCTTAGATACGGTTGCAAAAATAATTTCACGAGCGGTCTTGTCAGCGTTCCGCTTGAGTACGGAGATCAACTACTCGTATATGACCGTCGGAACCGTAATATAATTTTTCTATGCGGCCAGCCATTCTGTGGGGTAGACTATCATCGTGTATGATAACACTGTCTCCAAGCTTGGTGCCTTTTCTGGATTTTCCATCGGTACCTTTTATGAAGGTCCTTGATGTACTCTTCCTTCCATCGACGGCGGAAATCATGATGGAGAATTTGATTCTTCCATCGATATAGGATAGCGACCCACGCCTGGCTCAGTATGGCCAAATGTGTGCTCCTTTAGAAAATGCCTGGAGTTAGGGCTGTGAAGTCGGAGGATCTTGCAGAGTGGGAGGTGCCGTGATCTTGTTTAATAAAATACAAACTGTTTTCAGTGGCTTTTGGCTCATGAAGGTTTTGCCTTATCGCTCATTAGTTTTGAGGGAAGCCGTCTTCCGACGAAGCGAGCAAATGCGCGAGAAAAGCCTCCTTAGTCAGATCTGCATAGTCGAGGTGCACTGCTTTGAGCTTACTGAAGTGCTGCCATACTTGCGTTCGCAACTTCTGCTTACGCAGAGTGCAGATCTTGCACATGAAAATGCATTTTTTATTGGGGCTTAAGTCGGGGAATATAGAACTCTTGGCGGACTATATGTTGCATTAGGCGATGTTCTGCGTGGAGCATAAGTAAGTGGATATAATTGAGGAGAAAGTGGCAAGTCGAGATTTCTCTGATGATTAGAGGATGGCGTTCATTATAGTGAGGCTTGAATTGGCAAGCGACCATTCGCACGAAGCAGACCTCGTGTCTAGGAAGTGTAAGAATAAGAGTGAACTCCTTTTGTCAATGGGTTTTGATTCTCTAATAGTGTTATATCGCGGCTGAAGTAGGCCGTTGAGTTGATGCGATTAGAGCGACTTTGCCTTTGCCATTCCATGTGCGTCAATGTATCGCATTGGGGTACCTGAGGAACTCCCTTAACTTTAATTTTAAGTCGCTCTATGAACTTTAGCATGTAAGTCATACCTGATGTGTCGGAACGATGAAAATCGTTCGAGAATGTCAGTATCATCCACTGTTGTGTGAAAGGAGTCGATTTTCGACTTTCTGGGGCAATTTATTGCGCATGGGCGATTGTGGCCAGAATCGGGAGATTCTGTTAACCACTCGGGGGCCATTCCACCAGAGGGTGGTGGTGGCAAGATGCAGGGGTTTGCATCTCTCTGTACCTAGATCAGCAGGATTGTCAGCACTGGCTACATGTCGCCACGTGGCTGATCCTACTAGGTCAAGGATTTGAGACGTTCGATTAATATACGTCTTCCATGCATGTGGTGGTTTTCTAACCAGGCGAGTACGATTTCAGAATCGGACCACAGATATAGTTTGTATTTTGCATGTTTAAATGCATTCGCACCATGGATACTAGTTTGGCTAGTAGGCGCTCCACACAGTTCAAGCGTGGCAGACTTATTGTTTTTAACGGAGCTACTTTTGCTTTTGCTACTAGTAGTGTGCTTGTGGCGCAACGTTCGCTTGGTGCGAACATATATCGTCTACTAACGTTTGTGTTTTTAACACCTGGGTTGCCAGAGAAACTCTGACTTGGCGTTTCTCCATTTGCAGTGTTTCGAATGGCTAAATATGGGGCACAGTTGACGCCAGTAAACTGTTTTCAATTTATAGTCGCGGAGTGACTATTGGGAATTTTCGGAAAATAATTCGCTTAAATCTTGATCGTCTTTATGTACGACATTTGTCTAATATTTTCGACGTCTCCGTTATAGTATTTGAATATACGCCAATTTATAAATTAGTAGCATTAAATCTGGTTGGAGCGTGGGTCCCGTATAGAATATCATTTAGGAATTCCCCGAGCTAGTAGATCTTGATGCATTAAACAACTCCTTTAGTTGTTTTTTTCTGGCTTTACTACTGCGTGATGAGGCAAGTAAAATGATGATATTTGCCATTTGTGATTTTTGCATGGCTTACCTCCATGTGGTTTAAATGGAGTATTCTTCCAACACGCCATCCTATTCTGCTTAAGTCACCTTTTAAGTAAGTTTTTCTATACTTAAAACTGCTGTTATAGCAGAGGTGCGAGAGTGACAAGCCGTTTAGAAATTGTGGTTTATGGATAGTGTTACATCGCTTATTGATCTAAGTAGTGGTTTGTAAAAGTTCTACAATACTGACTTCGGGTTGTGATTGATATGGGGGGAGTTCTCTAACTCCCAAAATTTTTCAATTGTGAATTGATATTCGTTTGAGATTTCCTCAACTTCTAGTGTCATGGTGGTAACTGGTTACCACAATAGTCCACTTAGGATACCTGTATTTTGAAGGATTGATTTCTCAATACCTTCGAGTATAATCTGTGGTGAGATCGCTTCTAATATCTATTTGAGCGGTGTGAGTTGGTTCTAGCTTTAGGTGTGAAACCTTTTCCAAGTGCTTATGTGGGTGTATGATGGTAAGCATATTTGTAGTTGCTATAGCTTGCCTTGTATGTGCTTATCCGCTTGGGGAGGTATATGGCAATTTTTGAACTACTCTTCGCCATTCCTGTAATTTCAAAGTTGTTTTTTGAGTGATTTCTTTTGAGCCAACGCCATGAGATCGTTTGATCCTTGTCTATTAAGGCCCTAAGTTTAAACAGCTCTCCTCGGTGTTCGATGGAGACGACTGCTGTAGTAGTCCTACTTTGTGTTTCCTGTGTAGCGTTTGGGTTTTAATGCTTTGAGCAGCATGGTGTCTTGCACATTTCGGGATTTCCACTTCGGGATTGCTGTTGCAACAAACCCGTGGCTCTTTTCATATTTGCGCTGTGTTGGGGTGAGCTGGAAAATGTGCTGTAATGCAGCATTGAATGATGTCGTTTATGACAATAAACGCAATTAAATTTGCTTTCGCACTCTTTAAGTGTATGTGCATGTGATAGGCAATTTGAACAAAGTCTTTTCGTTTTTTTTAAAATTGTTTCGATCGAAAATATTCATCTTTTGAATCTCTCGCAAGATTTGAGCTTATGCCCTCCTGTACATAGTTCGCATGACGTTGTCTACTGTTCGGATGTGAACGATTGATTTTTAAAAAACTTCTATTTAAATTGTTATTGCTATCTGTTGGGGTCTATTAAGCTCCTATTGAGGTCGTTTGAACTTTTTAGTTCTAACTAGTTTTGTGTCTACCTTTCTGCTATTTCATATTGGGTAGTTAGAAATTCTATTATGCTGCCACGTTGGGCATTTTTTCGAGATGAGAGCGATTGCTCCCACAAAGTAACGATTTTCTGGTATGCCGCGTGCATTATTTACCCAATAGGGTCCCAGCTGTCTATGGGAATTTTGTGTCGATAAAACCGACAAACAATTAGAAACAGTGGATTGTAATCTAATAATTCATCACTTGTTTCTTCTGAATTTAGGCAAGTTCATTAGTATCGTTACTTGCTTATCGACCAATATTCTTTCATTTCTGTATCTCGCTTTTAGAGCTTCCCAAGCAGATTGAAATTATCGTCATTTAGTGCGAACTGTTTGACTATGACGCTGCTTGACCTTTGTTTTGTACGGAGGTGATACAATTTTTGTGCATTTGTTAATTTTGGGTGGTTATTGTAACGGCTGTAAACATGTCCCGGAAGGACGGCCATTGTTCATAGCCACCATGAAAGACTCGGTATCACATTGGGACCTTGAGTGGATGCCTGAATTTGACTCTTGACATTGAGTTTGTGGCACTCTACTCTCGGATGTGGAGCAGGTGCTATGGCTTAATTAATTTAATTGATCCGAAATCATTGCTTTGTTTCTGCAAACTGTGCTAAGCAGTTTTCGTACTTGCGTAAGCGAGGATGATTTCAGGTAGATCTGAGTCGTCAGATTCTACTATGCGTCATATGCAGCTTGAGACGTGTCCAGAAATTATCAAGATTTTCCTTTTGATTTTCTACCGATTCAGAATTATCCTGAATCGGCGAAGATGAAAATCGAGTGCATATCGTATATAGACTGTCACTCTCATATAAATTTGGTAGAAATATCTTTCACCGCTTTTTTTGTAGCACCTTGCTTTAGCGTGTAGCTTCTGCATGTACATGGACTTTTTCGTCAGAAATCCTTTACGTGACTTTTAGCAATTGAGATGTTTTGATTCTTTGATCTGAGCTCATTTAAAAGATGTACCGAATAAAATAAAATATTTTCAATATAAAAATATATGTATATTTGAAACCCTTTTAAGAAAATAAGGGTTTTTAACAAAAATTATCCTTTTTAAACTCTTGAGTACCTAACTCTTTTATGATTATAAGTTTTATTTAATTGAATGAATATATTACGCGTATTCGTGGTTTATCGTTTTTCTTTTTTTTTCTTAATATTATTTAAGTATTAAACGTAAATGTTTTTATTATTATTTATTGTAAGTATTATGTGTCCGTAATCCTTAGGTATACTATAAGCGGATAGCTGATACATATTACTTGACGTTATGCGCAATTGAGAGCTCGTCTTAGAGATCAATGCCTCTTGTACATATGTACATATGTATTTATGTAATATAATTATTATGTTTAAATATTTTGCGCAATCCTGCTTGTTTTTGTTGCAAAGAATAAGGGTATTGCGAATAGTGCCAATGTGGACTTAGAATATGTATGTATGTATATATGCAATTACTGTTTTGTTTAACAAGAACAAGTATTGCGGAATACTTGCCAATTGGACTTGAAGCGAAGTATTAACGTATTTTGTATACTGAGCGTGTTATATATACGCAGTGCGAAGACCGCGAAAGGAAAAAATATACCGCAGGTATTCTTGTAAATGTATGTATATGTGTATGTATATCAATATATTTGTGCGGAAATATGTACGCAGTGCGAAAAGCCGCGAAACGTAGAATAATTTACCGCATTATTCAAACGAAATTTATTTATATATGAGTATATAAATTTTTAGTGATAGTATTATTAATTTATATATGTTAATTATGTATGTTAAATTATATTTGACTTTTGGCATTTTTATTTGTTTTTTTTCTTTGATTTGCCTTTTATTTTAGCATCCTGCTTATACTTGATTAAGTATAAGGGTATTGCTGGAAATTGGGCAAGTAAATACTTGAATTATTTAGTTTTAAAATGTTTTTGTGTTCTGAACACAACGGTAGCATTTAGTAACAAGAGTCGTTGGATATATTTTTTTTACCAAACTGTTTATATCTTAGCGGTATATTTGGTTTTTACCGGAAAGAAAACCGAAATATAGAAACAGTTTGTATACCGCTTTTATTATTGCTTATTATAGACGGATTTTTGTGAAAAAAAACCGCAAAGCATAAATTCAACATACATATAATATTAGAGATATATACATATATTAAATATATCGATACGATCTTTGGGGTTCCGCCAAGGGTTTTGGACAATGTAATATACATATACATAGCTTTGTGCTCTTTCTGTGCAGTCCTCTGCTGCTGCGCCTAGACTAATGGTGAGCTTGTGGTTGTTGTTGTAGAGTGGCAGGTTTTTTTATCTTATTCGCCGTTTTATGATTTAATTTGTTGTTTTTTTGTTGTAAACTCCGCCCGTTCCTTTTCTTATTATTTCGCGCACAGTTGTGTTTTTTTGTTTCTATGTGTGTATGTATTATATTGATGCCATGTGCACCGCACTTTTATATATTATATATTTTTTTTATATGTATTTGTGTTAGCCACTTCACAGCACTTTGTTTTTATCGTGTGTATATGTTTGTGTCACTGCACTGCACTGTGTTTTTCTTTTTTTTTGTTCTCACAGCCAATTTTCGTTTGGTTCACTTTTGCACCGCACTTTGTCACTGCACTCTGTTTTTAATTTTTATTTTATTATTTATTTTTATGTTTAATTCCCATATGCCAGTCCTAGGCTCCGAAGGACCAATATTTATTCGTTCACTTATACACTCACTTTTTTCACTTTAACGTAAATGATACGGCGTATGAAAGGGAAACGCGGCGGAAACTTGCGGACGTCTGATCGGCGCATTCGCTGATGAGAAAAGAGGAATTTGTCTTATTGTACTCTTTTGAGTGTTGGGTAGAGTTGTGTTGGATGGTGATGTGTGGTGTGGGTGGTCTGTGTGTGTGTATGTGGTTGATGTTCTGCGGGATGGTGTGTTTGTGTGTGTTGGTGGAGTCTTCTTGGATCGTGTTAATTGTGTGTTTGGCTCTCAGTGCGTATGACGGAGGCGTAAATCATCTACCACCACCTATTCCGAATGCTGCTTACCCGTAGGTGGCAAAGAAGAACTTTAAGGAACTTGGATTGGATACAGGTGTAGAATTGTACCGATGATATGTTGATATATTGCAATATGAAACGACTCTTTCCTACACTGCACGCGCGCCAATGAACTCAAAAATGGGGACTTGTATTTAGATGTGCTTCAAATGTGTCAAATAGTTCTTTGCTTAGTATTTAACTTTGAATAACGAAATAATTAATCTAACTGGAATTAAAAGTGGTTTATAAGTCTAATATTGCAATCAGTTTCAGTGTCATTATCTGTTGAATCTTCACATGCAAGTCAGTAATTAATTTGGGTTTATTTTGAAAGTGCCACACTCTGAACTCATTTGCAACATATCGTAGTTATTTTTAGCACCTCCTCTAAGGTCTATTATTATAAGACTTCTGACCATAAAGACTTTCAAGTTCGCTTTGCTCAAAAATCATATTTTCTGATTTCCAATTAATACGATCTGTTATGCAAGTGTCTCATATCGATTTTTCAAAAGATCTTCTGTTCATCGCCGAAGATAGTAAGCTTACCATTTCGCGGAAATCTCAACTTGCCAAATCTGTGTTAAACTTCTATACGGATACAGGGTTGTACGTTTTTCAAAACCGCTACGTCTTTAAGAGGCATGACAACCCTCTCTGTAATTATTCGTTCTTCTCTCTCTTCCTCTTCATGATCACTTCTTGTGCTCTTCTACTAGATTTAAAATATTTATATATATGCAAAATCAGCTAACAAAGTTTTAACTGATCGGATCTTGAACATCGGTAAATAGACGCTACGAATATTCAGTCAACCTAACGAAGTTTTGAAGTTCTGCTCTAGATACATTCGAACACGTCCCAGGCGAGAGTATTATAAAATTTTGCATACTTGCTCCCAATAATGTGCCTACAGCAATGTCTGTTTCTGCAGATATTTCTGTCCTGATATATTGTGACCATTATGTTTAAGTTTGCTAACAGTATATTTCAATTTTATCTGATAAATTATTAAGAAGCTAAATTCCCTGTTAGACTTGTTTAATTATTATATATGACAGCAAGCATAGCATCAGTATATATTGGTATGACATTTCTCTATGGTAGTTCCAAATATATATTTGAATTTAAGTTTGAATTTCGAAAGCTTCTTGTTCTTCTGAATTATTGACTTGTTTCTGAAAGGTTAACCAGGAATTTGGTTTGAATGGCAATTGAGGTATAGTGGTAACAAAACTAATACTGTTGTCCTCTATTTCCTGACGCGACTTGTTATGCTTAATACCATATTTTGTAAGTGGTATGTCGTCCATTGTAAAATATAACTTCAATAAAACTACTGAATAGGATCTGGATATCTTGAAGGTTGGTTTATTCCCATGTTCTTAGTTGCGCAGAAGATTAATGCTTCGAAAACTTTGTACCTCCTCGTGCTTAATCAGTTTTGAACAAGTTTTGTTAATTATATTTTGGCCACTGGTTGCGCCTGATAAAATTTTAAGGAAAATAGATGTATTTCTATTTGTAACATTCTTAATTTTTTATCATAGAACAACTTTGAAGGTAACGCTCTTCTGTCACTCGCAAATATGGGAATATTCTTGCTTATACGTTTCAGAGTGTACGCTTCGCCTAAGTATATGTTCAAATCAACTCTTTGAATTATTATCTTGGTATTCATTATCTTTTGCTCACCTCGTCATAGGCTAAACGTTATTGTCTAAGTTATATAAAGAATATTGTGCCAAAGGTTTTGACGCTGGATTGTAGAATTAGAGACCATGCATATTTTACTGAGGTTATCATGAGAGTTATGTCCGCTCCAAATTGAACAATCAGATCTCTCGCAGACAAAATTCTCTGAATCCAGTATTGATTGTTTTACTAGATACAGAGGATTCACGAGAACTGCAAAGCTTCCCATAACCTTTGCCGTTAGAGACATCTAATCATGATTGTATCCGGTTATTCTATGACATTTGTATTAAATGCTCATTCAATACTTGGTATAGATTACACAATATATGTTAACAGAAACTTGACTTGATATCCTAACGAAAAGGATTTGTTACAGCAATTAGATTTGAGTCGATTCTCAATGTTAACACTTTAAACATTGTTATTTCAGAAGTCTAGACTAGAAGTAGGAACTGTTGCCTTAGTTATTTACATTGACAGTGAAAATAATTAGAGCAATTTGCAACCTAAATTTACTCAAATTATGAGAAATCGTTCTTGTGTTTTTTGTATACGCTTATAATTGATTTTATTTAGAATGCATTACAACTGTATTGAGAAGTATGAAAAGAAATCGTTTTTGGACAATGAACAACATTTTTTCTCGATATTATTATACATGTTTAGCTTAAAAATAATAAAAATTAACAACTTTAAAAATTATACTATTATATTAATTTGTATATAATATTTACAATATTAAACATAAGTTTTTATATAGAGATTCGTATACATATATCCAAATTATATATCTTTTCGCCTTATACTATTTAATTTCTATCATATATTTATACAATAATGTCATATAATATATAATAACAAATTATACATATAATTTAAATTTTCTTAATTAGATATATTATATTATATTTGGAAAAAGAAAATGAAGAACTATTGCACTAAGTCTGAAAACTTTAGCGTGAAATAGAAACACAAATACTGTCATGATAGCTGTGTACTGTCTCAAAAGTAATTGCATTAACACGGGAAGGATCCATGTTTGAAAATGCCCAATCAATTTGTGTACCGGCAGGTGTAGTTGAATATTCTGCACCAAACAGGGAACTAAAGTTTTTTTCTTGGAGCAGATTTCTAATTGTAGTCCCTGTAGACATTAAACAAATGTTAAATTATCCAACAATTAGCACATTTTGATTGCTTAACTGAGAAGTAAGGACTTCCTGAAGTTCTACAATTAATTGTCTGACAGGGAAAGCTGAATTTATATATAGAACCAGAATATGCATTTTGAAACATTTAAACAAAACCGCTTTTAAAACTTTGCGGCCTGAATAAATTTTCTTTACAGCCTTTGATTCTATAGAGCAAACAATACTATGCTTTGCATATATTATAATGTTTATTTCTGTTGCTTGTTTCCGTGGTATCTATCCTTAGCTCGTTAATTGGAGTAAATCCTGGTATATCAAAACTTTCGCAAGGATAACTCCAAGTTTCTACAAAACATAAGATATCTGAAGATAGCATCAAACAGTCGCTTTTTATATTATTAATGTGAGCCTGAAGACTCTGAACATTATGAAATACAATTTGATGTTCGGGAAATCATAAAAGTGAAACTTGTGTCCAGAGCTTTATTTGCGTTCAATTCCCTCAGTTTCCTAAATACAGGATCCGGTTCAGAAAATTTGTTAGGAGGAATAAAATTTCCTATGATGAATAGACCTTCTGCAGAAGTAGCTCGACTACAAGCGACATATATTGAAGTTCTAGGCATTCTGGGTCGAGTATGAACTACAACTTATTATATGTGGCACCCTGACTTTTATGAATAGTTATTCCCTCAGCCGGAACAACTGGAAACTGATTTCTTTCAATTGAAATTTGTCCATTTTTTTATTTTGAAAAGACTTTAGAACTTTTTCATTTTGTGTCCAAGAACTTTCTTAAGGATGAGGCTCTTTGGATCGTGCTATCAAACCAACAGAAAGTTCCAAAAATTTAATCCACAGAATTGTTGGAAAAGAACAATAGAAATCAATTTGCATAAGTTGTCCAGCTGCCCCATTAACCAAGCCATCACACGTGTTTATATTCACTGTAATCATATATTTGCCGGAGGTTTTTAGTGTTAATTCATAAGGCAGTCCCTGCGTTTCAGAAATTTTGAAAAGTTTAACTCTTTCCTAAATATTATCATTTTCACTTATACCAATTCCTTTAACTGAGTCTTTTGCAGTTGAAAGGATAGCTTCAGTTAGGATTCGACTGAGCTTAAAGGTGTTGAAAATATCTCTTCATTGGACCAAAATAAATCTATGGCATCATCGGGAACTTCTTCGAAATTAACTACTCAAGTTTCAATGAGTGATATGTACTCATTTGTCATAGTACCAGATGCCATATGGTTTAATGCAATTGCAAAGGCCTGATCCTCCCGTTGTCTCATTATTTCTGTTAATTCAACGTATTTAAATAACTCCCACAAAGGGGAATCAACTGAAGTATTGTATGCATCATTGGGATTAGGAAAGAATATCCACCTATCTCCAACAGGTGAGAGTTGCTTCAAATCACCAAACACTATGATCGGTATACCACCGAAGGGGCTGTCTGTTATGAAAATTTGTTTTAATTTCGCATCAACAGAGCTAAACATAGGAACACCTGTCTGGAATACAATGGATTAACTGTGTCATTGCTAAGTGGTCGCAACTGATTAACAGGTCAAGAGAATATTGAATGAAAGGTCATTCCACCTATTTATTCGTTTCACTTATATACTCACCTTTTTTCACTTTAACGTAAAATGATACGGCGTATGAAAGGGGAACACGGGCGGAAACTTGCGGACGTCTGATCGGGGCGATTCGCTGATGAGAAAAGAGGAATTCTGGTCTATTGTTACTCTTTTTGAGTGTTGGGTAGTGTAGAGTTGTGGTAGGATGTGATGTGTGTGTGTGGGTGGTCTGTGTGGTGTGATGTCTGCGTGGTGTGATGTCTGCAGGGGTGGTGTGTGTTCGTGTGTGTTAGTGGGTGGAGATCGTGTTGATGTGGTGTGTTGGCGCACAGTGGCGTGTATGGAGGGGGGAGGCGTAACTTATCTAGCCATCCCGGCCCCCCTAGGCGAATTCTAGCCTAGCAATCGCTGTAGTTGCTGCAGCGTAGCAACAACACTGCCGAGGCCAGTGGAGCGGCGGTATGTTGGCCTGGGCTGCCGACGCCGCGTTGATGCCTCCTGTCGCCTTGGTCTGGAGGGAGGTAGAGCTGCCTGTCTTCGGGGGCGATCCGGATGGCTGCTCTGCTGCGATCTACGGCTTGGGGCGAGTTGTCGCCCGACGGTCCGCTTTGGGGTGCGGTGCAACATGGTATGGTGCTGTCTATTGCACAGTTGGCATAGCGTAACCGACGTACACTCCGGTGTCGTGTGGACCGTAGCCAAACAGTTGAGGCAGTGCCCGTGCACTTGGGCAACCTGCTGACGTTGTGGTGTCCGCATGCTTCGAAAAATGCTGCAGTGTTGCAGCCGGTGTGTGCGTCGACACAGTGGGCATCGGCTGCGTTGCGGCACCGTTGCCGGTGCTGATGAAGGTGGCAGTGGTCGCGCGCCATTACGGGGAGCGGTTGCAGGAACGATTGCCGCTGCGTTTCGTGGTGTTGGAGTTGCCCCAGGTCGCGGCACATTGATGGCGGACCTCACAGCTGGCGTTGGTGTTGCTGCCATATCTACTTCCATATTGATCTGTATGAAGAAGTTGGAATGATTATACATTTGTGGCATGTAAAATTTATGGCGAATGTGCCACGGTATGTGGCAGGAATGGATCGTCAATTTGATCGATCATTGCGGTTAGAATGGTTGGTTTATAACGGTTTTGTCATTTGCGGGTTTATTGGTTAGTTATACAACTAATTCATTTGCGTCGCGGTAATATCGGCGGATTGTTTGTTATTTGCGGTTTTGTCATTAGATACGGTTGTCAGAAAACATAATTTCACGAGCGGTCTTGTCAGCGTTCCGCTTTGAGTACGGAGATCAACTACTCGTATATGACCGTCGGAACTGTAATATAGTTTTTTTATGCGGCCAAGCCGCCATTCTGTGGGGGGTAGACAATCATCGTGTATGATGACACAGTCTCCAAGCTTTGGTGCCTTTTCTGGAGTTTTCCATCGGTAGCTTTTATGAAGGTCCTTGATGTACTCTTCCTTCCATCGGCGGCTGAAATCATGATGGAGAATTTTGATTCCTTCCCATCGATTTAATAGGGATAGCGACCCCACGCCTGGCTCAGGTATGGCTAGAATGGGTGCTCCTTTGAGAAAATGCCCTGGAGTTAGGGCTGTGAAGTCGGAGGGATCTTGCGAGAGTGTTGTGAATGGCCGTGAATTGAGAACGGCTTCAATTCGGGTTAATAAGGTAGTGAATTCTTCATAATTGAATATAATCTGCGTTCGCAACTTCTGCTTATGCAGAGTGCAGATCTTGCACATGAAAATGCATTTTTTTATTTGGGGCTTAAGTCGGGAAATATAGAACTCTTGGCGGACTATATGTTGCATTAGGCGATGTTCTGCGTGGAGCATAAGTAATTGGATATAGTGGAGGAGTAAAGTGGCAAGTCGAGATTTTTCTGGCATGATGAGGATGGCGTTTATTATACGTGAGGCTTGAGTTGGCAAGCCGACCATTCGCACGAAGCAGACCTTTCGTGTCGAGGAATGGGTTAAGAACTAAGAGTGAACTCCTTTTGTCAATGGGTTTTGATTCTCTTAATAGTGTTATATCGCGGCTGAAGTAGCGCGTTTGAGTTGATGCGATTAGAGCGACCTTTGCCTTTTGCAATTCTAGGTGCGTCAATGTATCGCATTAGGGGTACTCTGAGGGAACTCCCTTAATTTTAATTTTAAGTCGCTCTATGAACTTTAACATATAGGCGACTACTCTGAGGGCTCGGGAGAACGAAGAAAATCGCTCAAGGATGTCAGTATCCTCCACTGCTGTGTGAAAGGAGTCGATTTTTCGACTTTCTGGAGCTATTATATTGGGCATGGGCGATTGTGGCCAAGAATCGGGAGGTTCTGTTAACCATCGGGGACCATTCCACCAGAGGGTGGTGGAGGTAAGGGCAGCGGTTTGCACCCTCTTGTACCTAGATCGGCAGGATTGTCAGCACTGGCTACCTGTCGCCAAGTGGCTGATCCCATTAGGTCAAGTATTTGCGACGTTCGATTAGCAATGTACGTCTTCCATGCATGTGGTGGTTTTTCCAACCAGGCTAGAACAATTTCAGAATCAGACCAGAGATATAATCTATGTTTCTTCATATTTAAATGGGTCTACACCATGGAAGCTAAATTTGCGACTAGTAACGGGCCACAAAGCTCAAGTCGAGGTAGAGTTAGCGTTTTTAAAGGAGCCACCTTTGCTTTTGCTACTTATAAGTGGCTTGTGGTCGCAGTATCGCTTTGTGTGCGCACATAGATAGTGGCACAGTATGCCTTCTCCGAGGCATCACAGAAGCCGTGTAGTTCGACTTTGTGTGCGCGGAAATAGTTTACCCATCGTGGGATTTGTATCTGGGAAATGTCTTCCAGATTGTTTGCAAACTGGGACCATTTTTCTAAGCGAAGAGGTTTCACTTGTTCGTCCCAGTCGGTTCCGTCTAGCCATAATTCTTGTATCAGAATTTTGGCTTGTATCATAACTGGCGAAAGCCATCCTGCGGGGTCGAAAAGTTTCGCCACAGAGGATAGAATTTGTCGCTTCGTTATGGCGGATAATGCTGATATTGACTCTGTAGTGTATGAAAACTGGTCAGATATCGCATTCCATTGGATCCCCAGAGTTTTTGTTGTACTTTCCTTTTCGAATTTAAGGAAATTAGTATCCAACAGATTTTCTTTAGGTATGTCCTTTAGGATATTAGGGTGGTTCGCCGTTATCTTTTTTAACGGAAACCCTGCGGTTTTGAGGGCTTGTGTCACTTGTGCTAGTGACTCGTATGCTTGTGGAAGACTGTGACTTCCGGACAGGATATCGTCTACATACGTTTGTGTTTTTAACACCTGGGTTGCCAGAGGAAATTCTGACTTGGTGTTTTCTGCCAATTCGTGCAGTGTTCGAATGGCTAAATATGGAGCACAGTTGACGCCAAAGGTAACTGTTTTCAATTTGTAGTCACGGAGTGGACTATTGGGAGATTTTCGGAAAATAATTCGCTGAAAATCTTGATCGTCTTTATGTACGACTATTTGTCTGTACATTTTTTCGACGTCTTCGTTGAATACGTATTTGAATAAACGCAAAATTTAAAATTAGTAGCACTAGATCTGGTTAGAGTGTGGGTCCAGTAAAAATAATATCATTTAGGGAATTCCCCGAGCTAGCAGATCTTGATGCATTAAAAACAACTCTTACTTTAGTTGTTTTTTTTGTCTGGCTTTACTACTGCGTGATGAGGCAAGTAAAATGAGTAATATTTGCCGTTGATGATTTTTTCGCATGAACTTACTTCCTCCATGTGGTCTAAATGGAGGTATTCTTCCAACACACGAATCATATTTTGGTTTGAGTTCGCCTTTTTTAAGTAGGTTTTTTTCCATACTTTGAAACTGCTGTATTGCAGAGGTGCGAGAGTGACCTAAGGCGATGGTGTTGGGAAATTGTTGTTTTATTGGTAGTCGTACCACGTACCGACCATTATCTGATCTAGTAGTTGTGGCTTTGTAAAAGTCTTCACAATACTGATCTTCAGGGGTTGTGATTGATATGGGGGGAGTTCTTCTAACTCCCAAAATTTTTTCAATTGTGAATTGAGGTATTCGTTTGAGATTTCCTAACCTGAATGGTCATGGTGGTAACTGGTTCCGAAACTAGTCCACTTAGGATCCACCCAAAAATAGTATTTTGTGACAATAGTGTATTCGAAATTTTCTCAATACCTTCGAGTATTATCTGTGGTATGAGATCGCTGCCTAATAGAAGTTCTATTTGAGCGGGAGTGTTGCAGTTGGGATCTGCTAGCTTTAGGTGTGAAACCTTTTGCCAATGCTTGCTATTTATATGATAGCTTAGAAGCATATTTGTTAGTTGCGGTAAGACTATAGCTTCTGCTTGTATATGCTTATCCGCTTAGGGGGAAATTAGGGTAATGGGGCAGATTTTATTTGAGTTTTGGACTACTCTTCCGCCCATTCCCGTAATTTCATAATTGGCTAGTTTTGTTGGCATTTGTAGCCTATTTTGAGCCCTAGACGTTATGAAAGATCGTTGTGATCCTTGGTCTATTAAGGCCCTAAGTTGAAACAGCTCTCCTCGGTGTTCGATGGAGACGACTGCTGTTGGTAGTAGTACTCTACTTTGATTTTCGCTGTGTAGCGTTTGGGTTTTTAATGCCTTTGAGCAGCATGGTGCTTCTTGGCAATTTTCGGGATTTGCTCTTGCAACTAAACCCGTGGCTCTTTTCATATTTGCGCTGTTTGGGGGTGAGCTGGAAAATGTGTTGTAATGCAGCATTGAATGATGTCGTTTATGACAATAAACGCAATTAAATTTGCTTTCGCACTCTTTAAGTGTATGTGCATGTGATAGGCAATTTGTACAAAGTCTTTTTGTCCTCACAAAATTGTTTCTATCGACAATATTTAATTTTTTGAATTTATCGCAAGATTTAAGTTTATGCCCTCCTGTACACAGTTCGCATGACGTTTGTTTATACTGTTCGGATGTGAACGATTGATTTTTAAAAAAACTTCTATTTAAATTGTTATTGCTACTGGTTTGGGGTCTATTAAAGCTTCTATTGGGGTCGTTTTGAACGTTTTTAGTTCTAACTAGTTTTTTGTCTACCCTTTCTGCTATTTCATATTGGGTAGTTAGAAATTCTTTCATTTGCTGCCACGTTGGGCATTTTTTCCGAGATGAGAGCGATTGCTCCCACAAAAGTAACGATTTTTCTGGTAATGCCGCGGTGCATATATAATATTTACCAGAATAGGGTCCCAGCTGTCTGTGGGAATATTTTGTGTCGATAAAACCGACAAACAATTAGAAACAGTGCATTGTAATCTAATAAATTCATCACTTGTTTCTTTCTGAATTTTAGGCAAGTTCATTAGTATCGTTACTTGCTTATCGACCAATATTCTTTCATTTTCATATCTAGATTTAAGGGCTTCCCAAGCCAGATTGAAATTATCGTCATTTAGTGCGAACTGTTTGACTATGACGCCTGCTTGACCTATTGTTTTGTATCGGAGGTGATACAATTTTTGCGCATTTGTTAATTTTGGGTGGTTTATGTAAACGGCAGTAAACATGTCCCGGAAGGACGGCCATTGTTCATAACCACCATGAAATATTTCTGTATCACATGTGGGCACCTTGAGATGGATGCCTGAACTTGCCTCATGACTTTGTACTTGTGGCAGCTCTACTCGCTGATTTGGAGTAGGTGCAATTGCTTTTATTAGCTTAAGTTGATCGAAAATCATTGCTTTAGTTTCTTCGAATTGGTCTAAGCAGTTTTCGTATTTTGCGTAAGCCGAAGATTTGAAATTTTCTGGTAGATGTGGGTCGTCAGATTCTACAATTGCGTCATATGCAGCTTGGAGACGTGACCAAAAATTGTCAAGATTGTCTTTTTTGATTTCTAATACCGATTCAGAATTATCTTGAATCGGAGAAGAAGAAAATCGAGTGCAGTATCTTATTAAGCTGTCACTCTCAGCAATGAATTTACTGTATGTAATGTCTTTCCCCCTTTTTTGCTTTGTAGCACCTTGCTTTGAGCGTGTAGCTTCTGCAGGTGTACATGGACTTCTTTCGTCAGAAATCATTTTTGGAATTTTTAGCAACTGAGTTGTTTTAGAATCTTTCGAGTCTGAGCTCATTTAAGAGATGCGCCGAAATAAAATAAAATATTTTCAATGTAAGAAATATATGTATTTGAAACCTCTTTTAAGAAAATAAGGGTTTTTGGATTTTGTTTTTTTAAAAATTAACAAATTAATAACTTTTTTAAACTCGTATGAGTACTTAACTCTTTTATGATAATAAGAGTTTTTATTTTATGAAATGAATATATTACGCGTATTACGTGTTTTATCGCTTTTTTTTCCTTTAATATTATTTAATTGATTAATATTAAACGCAAATGTTTTTTATTTTTACTTTTATTTGTAAGTATTATGTGTCCGTAATTCCTATAGGGTATACCTATAAGCGGATCAGCTGATACATATGTACGTTATGAGCAATTTAGAGCTTGTCTTAGAGATCAATGCACTTTGTACATATGTACATCTGTATTTATGTAATATATTATGTTTAAATATTTTTGCGCAATCCTGCTTGTTTTTGTTGGTCAAAGAACAAGGGGTATTGCGAATATGTGCCAATGTGGACTTAGAATATTATATGTATATATGCAATCCTACTTGTTTTTGTTTAACAAAGAACAAGGGGTATTGCGGAATATTTGCCAATGTGGACTATGAAGCGAAGTACTAATGTATTTTTGTATACCTGAGCGTGTATATATGTACGCAGTGCGAAAGGACCGCGAAAAGGAAAAAATATACCGCAGGTATTCTTTTAAATGTATGTATATATGTATGTATGGATATCACGTAGTATATTTTTGTGCGGAATATATGTACGCAGTGCGAAAAGACCGCGAAAAGTAGAATAATTTACCGCAGTTGTTCGACTAAAATTTATGTATATATGTATGTATGTATGTATGTAAATGTTTAGTAATATATGTATGTATAGCAATTATTAGTATTATATGTATGTTTGAATATTTTCATACATATTTTAATGATTTAAACGGAGGTTTTCTCCTAATATAGTATGTATATATATATATATATATTTATTAAATATAATATGTATATGTATGTTTAAATTTATTTTGTACGTTTTCGCTTTTGTTTGTTTCTGCTTTTGATTTGCCTTTGCTTATTTTACGCAATCCTGCTTATACTTGATTAAGTATAAGGGGTATTGCTGGAAATTGGTGCAAGTAAATACTTGAATTATTTAGTTTTACAACTATTTTTGTGTATTTGAACACAACAGTAAGCATTTAGGTAATCAAGAGTTCGTTGGATATATATTTTTTTCCAAACTGTTTTAAATCTTAGCGGTATTTTGGTTTTTACCGGAAAAGAAACCGAAATATAGAAACAGTTTGGTAACCGCGTTTTTTTTATTATTGCCTTTATTAAGACGGATTTTTGTAAACAATAAACCGCAAAGGCATAAATTTCAACATACATACAATAAGAGGATATATACATATACTAAATGGAATCGATACGACTCACTTTGGGGTTTCCGCCAAGGGGTTTTGGGGACAATATTTTAACTAGGTGGCCTGTGTGTGTGCCTTTCGTTGTTGCCCAGTCCTTTGCTGCTGGGCTGCGGCGGGTGATTTTGGTGAGCTGGAGTGGTTGTTGTTGTTTGCTGGTACGGTTTTTTATTTATTTAGTTCGCGCTCGTTCTGTCTTTTTATGTATGTATTTTTGTTGTTTTTTGTTGAAATTCGCGCCCGTTCTGTCTTTTTGATTATTTCGCGCACGTTGTTGGTTTTTCTTGTTTTTTTTTTTGTTATGTATATATGCTTGTGCCACTTCACTTCACTCACCTTCTTCTGTTCTTTATTTTTATTTTCTATGTGTATATGTATATCACTCCACTGCACTGCACTTCTATCTATGTAGAACCTTTTTTTTTTTTGTTTAGACACTCACCTTTTTGCACTTAAAAGAAAAATAATACGGCGTATAAAAAAAGGAACACGGGCGGAAACTTGCGGACGTCTGATCGGGGCGATTCGCTGGTGAGAAAGAAGGTTTCTGGTCTATTGTTACTCCCTTTTGAGTGTTGGGTAGGTAGAGTTGTGGTAGGATGTGATGTGTATGTGTGGGTGGTCTGTGTGGTGTGATATCTGCGTGGTGTGATGTCTGCAGGGGTGGTGTGTGTTAATGAGTACCTGTTAAAATGCCAATTTCCTGTTATGATATTATTAGCGTAAATTACCGCTATTACTTAAATAATTCATTAATTGTACTTGACACCATTATGGAGTCATAAAAGTACAGAATTGTGTTTTGCCGTCGGTATTTCACATTCATGCTTCAATTTTTCTTTTCAAATGCATGTGTAAACATATGTAACAGGACATACATATATTATGCCGTTTTCTTTAAAAAATTAAGAAAAAAAAAGTGAGATGCAGCAAGACACCGGCAGATAAGAGGGATTGGAGGAGTGATACTTAACCGGGGTTTACTGTATACATAAATCAGAGGAGTATTGAATATTTTCTTTAAAAAGTTTCTTGAATTGTAAATCGACAAATTTACTATGTTGTCACTTTTATTCTAAAATATTTTAATACTCATATTTGAGGGGTTGTCACTTTTCCCTTCTAGAGTGAATATCAGAAATTTGTACAATTTATGATTTTTAGCTTTTGCCATCGTCGCGAAAAGACGCTTGTAGGCAAACGCATGCTCGGGGAGATGTGTAAGGCGTTTGCTTTTATGAATGAAACGACTTAGCTTATTGCTTGTCCGCCAGCGTTCATGAATGAAAATGTTGTTGGTGTGTGATTTACTACAAATTTAGGATTTGTCAATTTGGCTGCCATATTGATTTCTGGTGCTGATGCTATTTGAGACAATTGTTGTTTTTGTACAACAATGTTTGTATTTTTCCTATTGGCTGACGTACTTACATTTGTACGCTTAAATGTATGTAGATTTGTGTATGCATTACTTATTTTGCGCGGTCATATGCATATTTGTACATACATACTTACATATAGAGCAGTGCGCTCACATGTATTTATTGATAATTGATATTATATTATTATATTATATAATATAACATATTGATGTACATACATAAATTATTAATTCTGTAAAAATTGAAATAAGAAAATTATGAAAATAGTAAAATATCATTTTTTGTATAATCTTTCACATTTTATCAATGTAGCATTTGTGCAAAAAAATAATAATTTATCAATTTTTCATCATAAAAATCGTTTATATGGCAAAAAATAATCATGCATATGTGAAGTGGCATTTGTATTTCTTGTTTTTTTCATTCATTTCATTTCATTTTTCTCTTTATATTGGTAGATACGTATTTTGTCAGAGAACGTTGTTAAAAATTCTCATTTCTGTTAAATAACAGCAAAACTATACAGAAAGTGGTGAACTTTTTGATCTCAAATTTTCAGCCAACCAATCGAGCATCATAGAAGATTCAATTTGCACCTTTTCATTGTTTTAAGTTCTCTGGTTAAAACAGCTTTTTGTTAAGAGTTCTTTTGGTCAGTAGGCATACATATTTACATATAATAAATAAAAGGTGAAATCAATACGCTCACTCTGTTTTATTTGTATATATGTATGTGCGAATGGTAAAATTCCTGTGCTTCTCTCTTCAATGTGTCCAGCTGATATGCCTGTAGTTTTTGCTGTTTGTATTTTTGTGGATAAATTTGTTCGCGCCCGAATATGTGTATTTGTTTAGGTTTTGTTGTATGGTGCTTTAGTTTCGCGCTCAATTTATGTATGCTTTTAGTTTATTGTTTTTTTTTTTTTTTTAGGTTCCGCGCCCGCTTTTGTGGGTTTTTGCTTGTTTTTATTAAATAATATACATATATACATATAATGGTAGGTTTGTAATATTTTGTATTTCTTTTCACAATTTAAACTTTTTGTTCAAGCTCTTCTTTAGTGCTTTTGCTCTTTTTTAGTTTTTACATATTTTTGGTAACTTTGCCTACATGTATGTATGTGTGAATATATAATATTATATTTTTCGAGTCACTGCACTTTTTTTTGTTTTTAACTCCACTGCACTCTTTTGGGTTTTTTTTTTCACAAAACTGTTTTAATTTTTTCCTAGGACGTAAAATTATAGTGCCTTTCGATCCGGCTCGAAGGACCATGAATAATTTGTATCTAATACTGGGGAACCCCACCGAGATATTTGGACCTCTAAACACCTTACTTTGAATCGTGTGAACTCCCGAACAAAATGTATTTTTTTTTCTTTGGTTAAAACGAGTTAAGTTTTATTGTATTAAACTAACCAATGAAGGTGACACTTATTTAATTAATTTAAGCGTAGCCGCTCGTGAAGATTCGATGGTGGGTGAAATGACTGGGGATGCGATGAAACTAACCGGGCTTCTCCACACGTGTCATGTCAGGAACCTGGTTGAAGTATCAGCAGAAGAATCCGGAGCTATGGTGTTCGTTCGAACGCCGCAGTTGTGCGCGCTGAGTGAGGTTTCCGTATCAACGAACAAAAAGAAGCAACTCGCTTTAGGCCTGTTGACGAGACCGGACATGTGATTTTGCGAATGTTTCTGATGCTTGGCGCTCAGGCACCCTGTGGACGATAAGCTGAATGTTGATGTGAGAGCGATGATCCCGTCCCTTTTGTTAGATGTACAGGTGCCGTGTTATGGTGTGTTTTCATCGAGTGGTGAGAACCTGTGATTGTTCTCTGGTGTGGTGTGTTGCATTAGGGTGCGCCAGTTGTTACCGGAGAGAGTGGTGGTACTGAGGCTTAGCTCATTTAAACAATAATTTATTTATGAGAGTCACCAATTAAAAATCTCAAAGTTAGCAATGTTCTTAGTCCTCACAGGAGGCACCAAAAATTATGTAAAATAATAGGCAGGACTAAACTTAAAACACGTCCGTTTATTGCGGCGATCCAAAGGAGAAGAAAGAACTTACAGGAATAGTACAATCAGAGAACTTAGAAGAACGAGAAGGTCCAAATTGAATTTTGTATGATGCTCGATTGGACGGCTAACAGAGCTGAAAAATTGAGAGCAAGGAGTTCAGCATTTTCTGAAGTATTTGCTGTTATTTAACAGAAATGAGAATTTATAACAACGGGAAAAATTAAATACTTTGAACAAAAAATACAAATGCCACTTCACATATGCATGATAATTTTTTGCCATATAAACGATTTTTATGATGAAAAATTTATAAAATATGATTTTTTTTCACAAATGCTACATTGATAAAATGTGAAAAGTTATGCAAAAAATAATATTTTACTATTTTCATAATTTTCTAATTTCAATTGTATATATAATTGTATATATATGTAAGCATGTACGAAAAAATATCCGTATGACATTGCAAAGTAAGTAATGCAAGTCTACATATATATTGTACATCTATGCGTAAAAAAATACAAACATTGTTATACAAAAACAACAATTCTCTCAAATAGCATGAGCAGCGTTAGAAATCAATATGGCAGCCAAATTGAAAAATCCTAAATTTGTAGTAAATCACAAAACAACAACATTTTCATTCATGAACGCTGACAGTCACGCAAAAAGCTAAGTCGTAAAAAGCACATCTCGGATTTTCAACCAACAACACAATGTTGTGACGCTTTGTCGTCGCGTCAGTCCTTCGACAGATTGACTCTTTGCCATAAAAGCAAAAAACGTGAGCTTCGATCATTGGTTGACCGTGTCAACGGAGATTTCACATGAAGTAATGAGTGTTCATATCTACATACATACGTTGTTTGTAGCCAAATTTACATATATAATATGTTTCTTTCATATTTAAATGTCGACGGCAAAACACAATTCTGTACTTTTATGACTCCATAATGGTGTCAAGTACATGAATTATTTTAGGAAATATATCAAAATACTTTATTAGTAATAATTTAAAAGTATTTTAATATATTTCTCATAATAAAGTAAAAATGAATTAACATAAAATAATTTAAAAATTAATAAATAATAGTTCAATAAATAGGAATATATTTCAAATGGCATATCAATATTCCCAGTTTGGCATACATATTATATTCTCTTGAATATTCGCCGGTTGAACTCCTTGATAAAATTTTACAAATGTTCCCTGTCGAACCTGCACTTTCTCGTTCTTCTAAGTTCTAGAGAAATACTTTGCACAGGGTGCATCGTGTGATTTAAAATAAAAATAGAAAATAATCTTAAACAATAATATTATAATAATTCATATTATTCTATAAGAAAAGAAATTCTTTTACAAAATTAAGAAAATATTAAAAAAAATTATAAATGAATAAATAAAAGAAATGTAAAGAGAAAATTTTATAAAGAACAAAGTTCTGATGGATACATAAAAAATTATAAATCTGTAGGACATAAAGGACAACTAATTCTTAATTAGAAAACATTCATAGCTCTAATACAAAGAGGAAATTGAAATTCGAAAACACAATTAGAGTTGAAGATGTATCTTCAATTCTAACGATGGAGGAATTACATATAATGAGAATTCACCATATATATTTTGAAACATTGCTTTTCTTTTGTACATAACTTTTCTCTCTTATTTTTGATCATTAACTTCTTTTCTCTACAGTAACTTTCAAATAACATCTAGAAATTAAGTACTCTCATTTGTATTCTTCTTACCGTTGCATATTTTAATTTGTCCTTTTCTTATTCTTGTGACATAGACATATGCATAAGGGAAAAGTTTTTTGAAATATGAAAGCTGTTGTAATTATTAATAAAATATATATACATATGTATAAGTACGTTAAAAATGTGTTTTAATAAAATATATAACATGCATTATCAGCGTAAAGGGCTTTTCTGTTCTTTAAAGTGCTGGTGGATTTTGGACTATGGCACAAGAAGCTTTTCTGAGTTTAGCTAGGAAGCGTTCCATTTACGTGTTCCCCTTCTTTTAGCTGTTATTAGGCTTTTATCTGGCCTCGAGCTTTTCTTGAAAGCCTTTGATATGATAGGATCGGGGTCAGGTAACAGCTAATGTTTTCATTGCTTATTCTGACAAGCCCATTTCCTCTCCCGCTGTTTGTTTTTTTGAAATTGCTTCTTTCCGTTAGCCATATTGCCACTGATGTCTTCCAGGAATGTTAAACCTTGTGCTATCTTATATTGCTCGCTAATGATTCCTACATCGGTTGCGAGTTCCAATATGAGCAGTGGTAGAAGTTAGTAAGCAGTTTCACTTCTGACCCCGAGACCCAGGCCTATGATATTTTTGACTCGATGGGTTTTTGCAGTATTTCTGCTTGTACCTGGGTTTTCAACATCGTGTGGCCGAAGTAAAATCATTTATAGCATTTTTTCATTTCCTTCACAAGCTTCATCTGTAGCTGAGCCATCCAATTTTTTTTAAGGACTCTGTATACGCTACCGGCTGCAAACATCACATATGCGTATATTTGTTTGCGGGTATTTGAAGCGCTGGTCCTCACAGTGGTTTCTTCATCTGCTTTCTCTAGCACGCACGCGTTTTATCTAGCTCTAGGTCGCGACTTCTACGTCAATGGTTAATGAATTGAGGACTCGAATCTCTATTGTGACTTTCTGCATAAGCTCACTTACAGAAACTAAGCCGTGTAGATTAAGCGCTTTCGGGAGATCTGATTTTAGAATTTCTCCATTCTTCAATTCGAAGAGCAGGGCGCGTGTTTTTATTTTCTGTATTAATCAAAATTCCACCTTGTCTTGGTCCCTAGAACTTCGTCTGGCCGTCCTTGGTTCTGCTGGCCAATTTTTGCTTCCGAAGCTTGTAGTTTTTTTGCCCACCTGGTATTTGTCTGGGGTTTGCTCTGCGTTTTTTTCCGGGTCCTCGCCCATTTTTCTCTTGCTCATGCTCTACTGAGTTGGGTGTAGTCCGTTAAGGAAGAGTTGTTACTGGCGTTGAAACATTAGTATGTTTGAAGCATGCGTCTAAGGATTTAGTTGCGTTTGCGTGTCTTGTGTCGCTTTCTGCCTTCATTCAGATTTGATTCAACAAACCGATTTCGAAGAGCTCGCTTAGCTCAGATGTACTATTTCTATATTTGTACATATATTCTATATCTGTACATATATTTTTCTGCCTTAACGTGGCTTTAACTGTTTGAGGGTAGTGCGAAACTTAAGGAGCGCCTAATCCTCTACTGCTCTCATTTTCAGAATAAACTCCTGTCTTAAAAAGTTGTGCGGCGGCGTTTGTACTTGTTTGTTGTTTTCCTTTTTTACGCTGTAAGCTTCACGCCGCTATCTCCGGTCGATAGTACAGTTTCATTTTTAGTCCCTGTAGTTATTTGTGCATTGCCGGGAAACCACACAAGGGTTGACACGACACCTTATGTCAATTCATTTGCAGAGCCGTGACCATACCACTAGTTAGGACTCAAATCAATTGAGCCTGCTCTGCCAATCTAATGGCGACGTAGCATTGAACATACTTGAAAACCTGCCATATTCTTAACGGGGCGGTGCGCCTATGACATTACCCTAAAAGCTATTCCTACAAATTGTCAATCTTGTATTCTGAGCTAACAGAATGCCACAGCCGTCATCCCTAGCTCAACATTCCCAAAAACTGTCAAAACTGTAATTCTACTTTGTTGCTTACTTTCTCAGTTTGTCGTCTGTGCTGTGATCTTGGTTGGGAGCTGCTTATTTGTTATTCACAACTAACCTACGTCTTGCAGGCCGTGCACTATCTGCGGTCTGTGACCCCTGGGGATGACTGAGCTTAGCAATTGGGGTTTGTTGTACAACGGATTCGGCTGTAGCGCTCTGTTGCCTTCCTTTCATGAGGAGGTGTTAAATTGAGGCAGCCCCTTAGGAGTTGTGAATGCTTATTTCGAGGCGGAATTTAGTCTCCGGAGATCAGCGGCTGCTTATTGGGTATTCCCTGCTATCCTAAAAACTTTGGCCGTCAACAGTTCGCAAAGCTGTAGCCCTTGGTGGCCTGAGTTCAGCTATGACATTGAAACAAATATATGATAATTATTTTAAACGTGTAGAAGCTAATTTTTATACAGATTTGTTTGAATGAATTAACTTTGTTATATTATAGTAGTAAAACAGTAAATTGGTAATAATTGGTTGATGATCAGTTGTCATTTTTAGAATCATAGATGATTCATAATTAAAGGCAACTCAAGAGTTATGAGTGAAAAAGTTTTTCTTTTATTAAATTTTATGATATGCGCATTCAATGTAAGCTTATTTTTACTTTTATTTATTTTATATAGTTTTTTTGCTTTCTGAAATACAAACGTCGGCAACTATAATTAAATGTGTATTTATTACTAGGATTGGATTTTTTTTTTAATATTTTGTATTGTGGTTGTAGGGCTACAAAGCTTTTTTTGTAGCCGCGCAAATATCGAAAAAGCGAAATATTTAAGCGAAGTTGTAACAGCGATAAAATACAAAGGGCCGAGTAATGATGCTATGTGTGGTCAGTTATTAGACTAACTTTATTTGTAAAATTCTTCTCCTTAAATAATATTCTAAGCAATATTGCAATACCGTTCAATACATAATTTCCGCTAAGTACATAGTTTCGTTATCTATTAGTGCATATATACATAAGTATGTAAGTTATATAAAAACAGTTCATAAAAAGAGAATAACCCAAGTACATACTTTACTCTATTGCTCCTTCGTATATAATGTAGTTATTAACATAAGAGAAATATAAAAAAATGGGAACGCAGCATTGCAAGAGGGTGCTTACATATTAAGCTTAGTACATGGTTAATGGGAATGGTAATGTGCACAAACAAATATTCATATAATTGCGTGGACGAAAACATAGCGGTAGCATAAGTGTACAAAGCAAGCGCAAGCAATAAATATGTAAGTATGTACACAATGCAAATACAATTATTAACTGCATTGAGGTGAATGACTTCTAATGCTTGCCCTTGATTATTAGGCAAATAAGTAGAGAACAAGAAATAGCAAAAAAAAAATGGAACATATGACCGTATAATGCAGTGGTTATCAATCGGTGACCCAACAGTGGTCAAATGAGAAAAAAAAATTTTTTTTTGGCATTTAAATTAAAACACACAACAAAGATTAAAAATTATTATATATGTATAAACCGTTTAATATAAGGATTATTTTAATTTTTTTTTATGATTTTAATATACCTTAAACAGCTGACTTTTGAACTTTCAACACTTAATAAAGGGAATTATACTTGTTAGCTCTCAATTAATAAAAGATTTTTTATCATTTTCAATTGAAAATTAATACTGTGAAGCATCACATCACAAATTTTTTAATTAAATTCATTTAAATTTCGTGTTTTACTCATTTTTGATTGTTTAACATTTTTTGTTAGTGATCTTTAACGGCGGCAACCAATCTCTTCTTATCCATATATATATTTAAGGCATAATTTCAATCTGGACGTTCCAGTCGTTGGAATTAAACATTAATTCTACCCGATCCAGTCAAGCAATAGCGGTAATTTACGCTAATAATATCAAGTAACAGGAAAATTGGGCATTTCTTTAACAGGTTTATGTCATTGTATAGTCATACAAATAACAAAAGAATCATAACATATGGTTCTCAAAATTTTCACACAAATAAAGAATGCGCAGTTGATTTTAATAAAATTAGTACCGGTTCGGAGTTGGTTGAAATACACATTGAAGTATTACTTTTTTTTAAATGTACATATGTGTATATATATAATATACTTGATTAAAAAAACACAGGGGTCTTACTCTGAAGGCTTTCTTACACTAAGCCCGCCGTGTCCTCTACCAATGGCAGGCACCTTGCCATGGTGCAGAGGCTTAAGTCGTAAAGCACACTCGGTATCTCTCAACCAATGTGAAAGGTGTCACCTGGCACTGCTCACACGGGTTGTCAGAACCAAGAACTGCCACTGCCTAATCCAGGGTATTATGCGACTCCAATGCCCATTGGATGATTTGCAGACAGGATATTATTTTGACTGTATTCTAACGAAGCCTTTCCAACAACGGGCCGCATTGCGAAGTGACGGAGGCCTTATCGCATCATGGAGTTCTGGCGCGGCGGACCTTTGCATTCCCCTTCACTATCGTTGACCCAACGGCTCACTGCGTTGAACCAAGAGTCGTAAGACCAAGATGAACAGCAAAAATTTAAACTAAACGACCACAACAACAACATCATCTACGACAACTCCACAACCACGGCAAACGACTATAAAACATAGCTACAATGATAGCAACGGTGCAGGTGTTCTGTTCTCCCTATCGCGTGAGCAGCGTGCGCAGTTTAAGGAGCATGCCAAAGGTGATGGCAATGACATGCCCCATGTAGCGGCGCTCAGTAGGTGACATCTACTTCACCTCAGTCTCAGCGGACATGTACCGGGGGTGCTCACAAGAAGAAGAAAAAGAGGGAGGCAGAGGGCAATCTGGAGCACCAGCTGGTTACGCAGGTAGACACGACGACCCTCGTAGGGGGGATATGAGCGGTGCAAGCCTCAAGTAGTACCTGACGCATCTCCAAGAGGGAAAAACTCCTAAGGTAGCCGAAAAACTCGCACCTGCACCTAAGGAGGGTAAAGGTGGCAATACCGTGTCCGTTGGCGGTGTTCCTCTCCAGATATGCAAGAAAGCCGTATGAGTTTGTTCTCGGGCTCATAAAGAACCAAAACGAGGGCCTTAGTATCTTGTCCTCGCAGGAGCTTTTGGAGGGGCTAAATGACCTAGTGGATCCTATAGTGGTCGTCAACGAGGAAGTTACCCAGGGAAACCTGTACTACACGGTGTCAGCCTCGGCTGTCACCGCGAGCGTGTTCATATCGGATAACCAAGAACCATGGGCCCATAAAGGGGAGGTCTAGGGACTCAAAACAGACGCTAACAAGGTAATCTGGGAGTTCTCCAGCGAGAACTGTATAATAGTCTCAACCTAGAACTTGTATAGTATTGAGGAATAATCTTGATTTCTTTTGTATTTCAGAGTTCCTGCCAGCACCCCCAGAGGCTGAGGATTGCCTAGGGGACTTTTGCAGGAGAAACAAGATGCCCCTGATTTTGGGATGCGACGCAAACGCCCATCGCATGGACTGGGGCAGTACGCACTGCAACACACGAGGTAAGTCTATCATTAGTAGTAATTTAAGTGCAGAAAATGTTGGTTGTGAACCCATTTTCGTTGCAATAAGTAAGAGGGAGGTGCTGTCCTTGGTGGTCAAGCAAACTCTCAGATCTTTGGAAAAGAGTAAGAAAGCTCTTCAACAAGGCCAAACGTACGAGGAACTGAGAGCAATATAAATTCAACCTAACTTCTTACAATAAGGAAATAAGGTTTGCAACAGAAATGTTTTAGAAACTTTTGTGAAAAAGATGTGACGGGACATATACGACCAGTGCAGAAGAAAGAGCTACGGCACTTCTGCTTGCGCATTTTTCAGAGACAATTAAGGTAGACCTGTTTCAACGGTGATCGAATACAAGCCATCTCGCTTTGATTGGAGTGTCGCAAGACAGCTATTTACTGCGGACTCGATCAAGTGGGCTATGGCGAAATTCGGGAAATTCTTCCAGGGTGGATGACATCTTTCCAGCACTTCTGCTATAGGGGGGGGGCAGGTAATGAGAGATAGCCTAGCGCTGGCGTATATCCCGGAACCGTGGCGCACTGCAAAGGTGATCTTTATAGCCAAAGTATGAAGGAAAGACTATTCATTGGCGAAGTTCTTTAGGCCTTCTTACTACAGAGTTTGGAAAATATCATAGATTACGAAATAAAATCGAAAGCGCTGACAGCTGCTTTGCTACATGCGAATCAGCATGCATACAGAGCAGGCAAATCAACTAATCCTGCTCTGTATTAGTTAACCTCAGAGATTCAAAGTTTGTTGGATGGAAGTGAGACGATGTTAAACATCGAAGGTGTTTTTGACAATACGTCTCGCGATAGCGTGGCAAGAGTACTGGAAAAAAGGAATGTGGCTGCACCGGATGCAGATGGATTTTAGCCAGGAGCAAATTTGTAGACACTATTTGTGACATCATACAAAGGTGACTAGGTCTGGCAAAGGGGTGGTGCGGTGCGGTTGGATTAAACATCAACCCCTCGAAAACCACCATCGTTACGTTCACGGGACGAAGGTCTCTGCCAGGCCTCAGAAATTTATCTTTGTGAGGCAGAGAGTTGAAGATGATTAATATTGTCAAATACCTGGGCCTCATGCTGGATTCCCCTCTTCGATGGAAGTAGCATGTGGACCTGACCATAGCCAATACTACAAAAGCAATCATGCTGTGCAATCGACTTGCCGGGAAATTTTGGGCCTGCAACCCAATGATTATCAGGTGGATGCACACCAAGATCGTGAGACCGATTATTACATATGAGCCGGTAACCTGGGCTTCAAAAACATCGCAGACGTCAGCAGGACTTCAGCTACTGAAGCTCCAACGACTTACTGGACGTGATGCTGGTTCTCACCCCGCTACACATAGTAATCAATCAAGCAGCAAATCAATCAATGCATCAAGTGACAACAGAGGGAAGATAATCTCGTCCTAGTAGATGAAAGCCCTAAGTGATGAAATACCACTGGCTCTTTTAACGTTTAACTACCGTGGGAAAAGTGTATAGTAAGGCTAACACCCTACCAGATCGTAGCTGACGAGCTTGCCTGCTTCACAATAATGGTAGGACCGGAACCGTACGTTCCGCTTGGTCCCCATACCATAATAAAAGATCTGCTGTATAATAAGAAGAGAGTAAGCAGGGAGGGACATTGGCCACAACTTCAAGACATGCGCCATGCTAGGTTGGTAATTGGTGGTTACAACCTCAGCGGGCTTAAAATCGTAATCAATCTCCCAAAAAATAAGTTCGGCTACATGTCGCGCTCTACACCGGCCATTGTCAGATCAAGAAGCACTTACATAAATGGTTCTGGCCTCTTGTACAAACTGTCGGTTCTGTGACATGGGGCCCAGAACACAGACGTAAGAAAGGGCCTTATTCTCCATGCAGGGCGACTGCACGGGGAGGAGGAACACAAACATCAAGGGACAACATAGGAATAATGACAATAACATGAAGGACATAATATGTTTTCCAATAATATCCACTAAACTACTGCAGGCATTGATTAAAATCCATTGAAAGTTTTAACGAATGCTTAATTTATATTATATTTAACGTTCGGTTTTTATCCATCTCTTAGAGTTATTTTCCATAGTACTAGTGTTACGTGTCGCATCATGTCATACTATACGGCGCTGAAAACGTGTTTATTCGCGCTAAAAGCTTGTCTTTGACAGTTTTTCGATTGATTGTGAGCGCTCGTCAAAGATGGACACCAGCAAAGAGAAAATTTGCTATATTTTACAATTTTTCTTCGGTCAAGGCGAAAAAGCAGCCAAAGCGGTTGAAAAAATTAATTTAGTTTATGGGCCCGGTACTGTAAACGAACGTGTAGCGCAAAAGTGGTTTGCTAGGTTCCGTTCCGGTAATTTCGATGTCAAAGATGCACCACGCGTCGGGAGGCCTGTCGTCGAAAATTGCGATAAAATCATGGAAATAATGGAAACAGACCGTCACGTGAGCACTTATTTAATTGCTGCGGAACTAAAGATAAGCTAGAAAACCGTTTGGAACCCATTACATAACTTTGGATTCAAAAAGTAGCTTGATGTTTGGGTGCCACACGAACTAACGCAAAAAAACATGATGGACCGAATTTCCATCTGCGAATCGCTGCTGAATCGCAACAAAATCGACCCGTTTCTGAAGCGGATTGTAACTGGCGATGGAAAATGGGTCACTTACGACACCATCGAGCGCAAACGGTCGTGATCAAAGCTCGGGGAAACGGCCCAGACGGTGGTCAAGAGCGGATTGACGGCCAGGAAGGTTTTGTTGCGTGTTTGTGGGATTGTCAAGGAATAATCTACTACAAGCTGCTGCCCTATGGCCAAACGCTCAATTCGGCCCTCTACTGCCAACAACTGGACCGCTTGAATGCGGCACTCATCCAGAAGAGGCCATCTTTGATAAACAGAGGCCGAATTGTGTTCCACCAGGACAACGCCACTACACACACGTCTTCGTCGGCTCGGATGGGAGGTCCTAATGCACCCACCTTATAGTCCGGATCTGGCACCAAGTGATTACCATCTTTTCCTGCCCATGGCGAACGCGCTTAATGGTGAGAAGTTGGCCTCAAGAGAGGCCTGTGAAAATTGGATCTCCGAGTTTTTTGCCAATAGGGACGCAGCCTTCTACGAGAGGGATATAATGTAGTTGGCTTCTCGTTCGCAACAAGCTTACGAATAAAACGGCGCATATTTGACTTAAATCGGACAAATGTGCAAAATTTTTTTTGAAAAATCAATAAAAAAAACAGAACGAACCTTTTACTTGTCCTAATATAAAATTTTCAGGTCACGGTGTTTGTTGACAAACTCCACCGAAACGGCTGGACCGATTTTGATGAAATTTTTTTATTTTATTAATTATAATTATCTTATTTTATTCTCATCAAGTCAAGTTAATTTCATTCTCACAGTTAATTTAAAATTATTTCTTTTGCAGCTCGAAAACAGCTAACATGTGTTTTTCACGAACGAAACAGCGCTTGATCGTTCTATAACTCCACCAAAAACTACGCTCACTAATTTTTTTTTAATTGTTTAATCGTGCGGATGCTTTTGTGGCATTCGCACAGACACTGTAAGACAAGACAAATTCGGCTATTTGTCTAGTACTGAAGATATGTTTTCCGGCCCGATCCCAAATGTTTTGGGATAATCACAAATATCCAATGACTGATGATATATTGTCTCGACATTATACAATGTGCAACGGTTAGATCATTCAGTAATGCAATATAAAATAAAGCATTGATTGATATTGAGGATTATTGCATTGGCATTGTGAATTTACTAATAAATCATTGCAGTATGAGTTTACCAAATCGAATGGAATTTGATTTAATCAACACAGATATAAATTGTGAAATGACATATGATACTGTCAAATTGGCAACGACTGTTTCCCGGATATTATTGGAAATGCCTGGAATGCCACCGCATCATTTGCAACTGAAGATTGTATCTCCAGTAATTTTGCTTCGTATTTTGAACCAACCATGGCTTTGTAACGGCACAAGATTAGTTATTAAAAATTATTAAAAACACGAATGCCTATGATTCTTATAGATGTCCCAATAAAATTTAAACGCCCTCAATTTCCAATTAGATTGACACTTGTATTGGCGATGAATAACTCACAAGGTCAAACGTTGTCTGTGTTTAATTAATTTTATCTTTCATTAGTAGTATAAATATGAAATATGTAATATTTGCAATGTTTAGATTGCTATCAATAATTATAATTTAATATATATTTGTTACTTTAATAAAAAATAATGCATTAGCTTAAATATAGAATACTTTAATTGTCTATAACTCTTTATTCGTCTTTCAATTATAATTACATTCCCTACACGGTTGCTGAAAAGAAGACTGGCATCTCATCGCATAACTTATTTAAGTTAAGTAGGACGTCTTTTTCAGAAATAGTTGAAGAGTTAATTAAAGTATTCGGGCACAGCACCTGCTGATAGAAAAAAGTCTGAAGAGAATTATTACAGTAGTTTGACTTCAAAAATTCTGCAAGCATATTGGATATAATGTGATTGTCACATGACATGATAGATTTGTACTTTATCGCGGACGGGAATCTGGAGATCCTGCGTTTGGATATTTAATATCCTGCGTTAAATATTTTAAAATTTTTTCTGGCAATACCTCTTGTTCTTTATCAACCAAAAACCAAAAATAAATAGGATTGTGTACAAGTGTTTAAAAGTAAATATAATAATTGTATGTATATACTTTTAAACATACATACGCACAAACAATTTGTGCATACCAATGTACCTATTGATCTCGTCAACGAGCTCTCAATTGTACATACAAGTCCATGTATTACTTTCTACAATAACATGGCCTAATTATAATGGTGGCATTGAATTGAGTGTCTCTCATTTTAATAACATTATTATGAAATTATTTGAAAAGTATGTTCCAATAGTAATTGTTAATAAAAGCAAAATTATAAGTCCGTGGTTTTCGAAAGAGTTATATAAATTGAAAAACAGAAAAACTCGAGCCTTTAAACATTTTAAAAAAACCGGTTCACTTGTCGACTATTCTAAATATTCTCTATTGCGTCGACAATATTTTGACCTAAACAAAAAATGTTATAATAATTACTTAAATAAAGTAAAAAAAAATATTGTAAATAATCCAAAATCGTTTTATGATTTCGTCAACTCCAAACGCAGGATTTCCAAATTTCCGTCCGCAATGAAATACAAATCTATCATTTCAAGTGACAATGATATTATATCGAATATGTTTGCAGAATTTTTCAAGTCCAACTACTGTAATAATTCTTCCAAAACTTTTTCTTATCAGCAAGTGCTGTGTTCGAATACTTTAATTAACGCTCCAGTTATTTCTGAAGAAGACGTCCTTTTTAATTTAAATAAGTTAAAACCATCTTTTAGTTAGGGCCCAGACATGATACCCTCATGCTTCGTAAAAAATAGTGCCAAATATATTTACTTGCCTTTGACAAGGATATTTAATTCCTCTCTTAAACACGGTATATTTCCTTCAATATGGAAACAGTCATTTATAATCCCTTTGCATAAAAGTGGATTTAGATCCAACATTGAAAACTATAGAGGTATCGCAAAACTATCAGTTATACCTAAACTTTTTGAAACTATCATCACTGACCATATAACATTTTCGATTTCTCCGTTAATTTCCTCATCTCAGCATGGATTTCGTAAAGGGAACTCGACTATAACAAACTTACTTGAATTTGTAAACCATGTATCATTGGGTTTTAGGGAACATAAGCATACGAATGTTATATACACAGACTTCAGCAAAGCTTTCGATAAAGTAAATATCTCGATTCTCATACATAAACTTGATCTGCTGGGCTTTCAGCCAAGATTCCTTCAATGGGTATCTTCCTGTCTTTATAATAGAACACAACAAGTGATATTTGAGGATACACCTTCAGATACAATTAATGTTTCTTCTGGTGTTCCGCAAGGTAGTCATCTTGGCCCGATTCTGTTCTTGTTGTTTATTAACGATATCTCTTCAGTAATAGAATTCTCAAAAATTTTATTATACGCTGACGATGTAAAGCTTTTTAAATCATACACTTCAACTGAGGAAAGGTGTCTGTTGCAAACAGACTTAAACAATTTGGTTGCATGGTGTGATAGAAATGATTTGCCATTGAATCTCAATAAATGTAAGACGATGTGCTTTTCCCGTAGATCTGTGCACCCCTCTTCTTATGTAATAAAACACCATATTCTAGAGCAAGTTTTAAACTATGTTGATTTGGGAGTGAATATGGACCCTAAGCTTAATTTCAGTCTTCATATTGATACCATGGTCTTGAAAGCAAAAGCTGTCCTCAGTTTTGTTAAACGTTGGTCTAAAGAATTTAGAGATCCGTATATTACTAAAACACTTTATACAACTTTGGTTCGACCTATATTGGAATATGGCTCTGTGGTATGGAATCCTAGCTACCAAATCCATTCTGACAAGTTAGAGTCGGTTCAAAAACAATTTTTACTTTTCGCCTTAGCGCATTTCCGCTGGGATGCTAGGGTTAGTCTACCTCCATACACTAGTCGTTTAAAACTTATTAATCTACCTACACTTTCTAGTCGTAGGGAAATGCTTGACATAACATTCTTAGTGAAACTTTTGAATGGAACTGTTTGCAGATCTTTTCTCCTGTCTGAAATTAAATTTAATATCCCGGTTCGCCTTTCGAGGCAGTTTAGACCTTTACTGCTAAAATCCTGTAGATCAAATTTTGAACTAAACGAGCCATTCCGCCGTAGATGTCATGATTTTAATTCTCATTCCAGCACATTTGACTTATCTGACTCACTTTTCAAAATTAAAAAGACTTTATTGTTTTCTCTTAATAAATGAAAATGTAACAATTTATTATATTGTAACTTTAGATCTTAGCTGTTGAAATTTTTGTTTCTGTAGCTGAGCAGTTTTAGATCTCAACACTTAAAAAACTCTCTTGCCTTTTCTGACTCGGCTAATTCCGCACGTATGCGGATTGCGCCCCTCGCCTCGGTTGGGCGGGAGGAGGGTAATCGTTGGGTTATTATATAATATTAGGGTGCACCTATATAACGCTTAATAAGGGCATAAAATATATTAATAAATTAAAAGTGCGTCTTAAATAAAAAAATCAAAACATATTTTCAAGAAAAAATTTAAATAAAATATTTTAATTGCAAGTAAATACAAAACCGAATTAATAAAACAAAATACTAAATAACTAAAAGAGAATTCGGTTTAAAATTATACATTAACGTTTCATTTAAATAAGTTTAAAATGAATGAACGAGCTGATGAATATTATCTTACCTGTGGTGGGGGACTAAAATTGACAGACACCGTCATCTAGTGAAATCTATTTCATTCTTATTTAATTTTACAATTTTCATCGCTTATATACTACAAGGTGCAATTCAAAAGTTTCAGGACTTTTATTAAAAAACGAATATTATTTGTTTTTTTTGAAAAATTTATTGGTCGCCTTCAAAATAGTCTCCTTCCGCCTGAATACAACGTTTTGCACGTTCAAGAAGGTTATCGAATGACTTTTTTAGGTCATTTGTCGGTATAGCGTTGAGGATGGCGGTCGTCGCCTTTTGGATGGCATCAACGTCAGCATAGCGGTTTCCTTTCATGGCCAAATGTAGTTTTCTGAACAAATAAAAATCTCAGGGGGCCATATCAGGCGAATAGGGTGAATGGTTGATGATATGAATGCGATTTTTGGTCAAAAAATCTGTCTGATTCTGAGGTATTTTTCGTGTTGTTTCAAAGTGTGCGGGACAAATCGAGCACAAACCTTTCTGAGGCCCAAATTTTCTGTCAAAATACGATAAATCGACGCTGCGGATATTGATAATTCCGATTTCATATATTTAAGCGATGATTTCGGCTCTTTTTTAATGAATTCACGCACAATTTCCGTGTTTTTTTCTTTCACAACATCTTTTGGCCGGCCCGAACGTTCGTCGTCTTCCAAGTCCTCCCGTCCCTCTTGAAAACGTTTAAACCACTCGTGAATACGGCTACGGGATAGACAATCATCGCCATAAACTTGTTTCATCATTTGATGAGTTTTGGTAAAAGTTTTACCAAGTTTAAAACAAAACTTAATGTTGGCTCTTTGTTCGATGCTCATTTTCCGACCGACACTACAAATGTAATGTCACATGTAGCGCGATATCTCAGCTGTTATACAAGTCAGCTTTTATATACATTTTATACGACAACACTGAAGAATACACAATTGAGGGATAACAATTTCAGACAGATGGCGCCACTAGAAGCCGCGTTGTTTAAAAAGTCTGGAACTTTTGAATTGTACCTTGTATTTTTAAGATATATATGATCTACTTAAATGTGTGTGTAGGTGTGCATAGTATTGTGGTGCATGTGCATATATGTATGTATATTATTTTATATAGATAATAATAGGTATCTTTTGAACTCTGAATTGGGGTAAGAAATTGAACAGAAAAATTTCGAAAATGTTTGGACACGACAGATCTACTAGAAAATTTTAAATCCTCGGTTAAAACTGTTGAGACCAGTATGAAGATACAAAAGGTATGATATCAACTAAAGCTATTAAAATCCGAAACATTTTTTATGACCGTTTACATCAACAATCCTAAATTATCGCAAATTAGCGCAAATTGTATCACCTCCGATACAAAACTAAAGGTCAAAGAGGAGTAATAGTAAATGCGAACTGTTGCACTAAATGACGACAGTTTCAATTTGGTTTGCGAAGCTCTAAAAGTATGATACGAAAATGAAAGAATATTTGTCGACAAGTAAATATTGATTTTAATAAACTTGCATAAAATGCAAAAAGAAACAAGTGAGTAATTAATTAAACTACTTTAGTTTGTCGGAACTATCCGCACAAAATATATAATATATAATATTAGGTAAAGTAAAAAGTTCGTTCGGTTTTTTATTGATTTTTCAAAAGATGATATTTTTGTGTACATTTGTACGATTTAAGTCAAATATGCGCCGTTTTGTTCGTAAACTCTCTTGATTCCAACTTCTCACCATTAAGCGCGTTTGCCATGGACAGGAAAATATGGTAGTCACTTGGTGCCAGGTCCGGACTATAAGGTGGATGCCTTAGGACCTCCCATCCGAGCCCCCGGAGCTTCGGGCGCGTTATCAAAGACGTGTGTGGCCTGGCATTGTTCTGATGGAACACAATTCGGCCGCGGTTGATCATAGATGGCCTCTTCTTGATGAATGCTGCCTTCAAGCGGTCTAGTTGTTGGCAGTAGAGGGCTCAATAGAGCGTTTGGCCATAGGGGAGCAGCTCGTAGTAAATGATTTCTTGCGAATCCCACCAAACACGCAGTAAAACCTTCCTGGCCGTCAATCCGGTCTTGGCCACCGTCTGGGCCGCTTCCCCGAGCTTTGATCACGACCGTTTGCGCTCGATATTGTCGTAAGTGACCCATTTTTCATCGCCAGTCACAATCCGCTTCAGAAACGGGTCGATTTTGTTGCGATTCAGCAGCGATTCGCAGATGGAAATTCGGTCCATCATGTTTTTTGCGTTAGTTCGTGTGGCACCCAAACATCGAGCTTCTTTTTGAATTCAAGGTTATGCAAATGGTTCCAAACGGTTTTCTGGCTTATCTTTAGTTCCTCAATAATTAAATAAGTGCTCATGTGACGGTCTGTTTCCACTAGTTTCATGATTTTATCGCAATTTTCGACGACAGACCTCCCGACGCGTGGTGCATCTTTGACATCGAAATTACCGGAACGGAACCTAGCAAATCATTTTTGTGCTACACGTTCGTTTACAGTATCGGGCCCATAAACTAAATTAATTTTTTCAGCCGCTTTGGCTGCTTTTTCGCCTTGATCGAAGAAAAATGGTAATATATAGCGAATTTTCTCTTTGCTGGTGTCCATCTTTTACGAGCGCTCACAACGTACTGAGTCAATCCCAATAGTACTATGGACAATAACGCCATCTCTTAAATAAAAACCGAACGAACTTTTTACTTGACCTAATATAATACACAGACCGCTGGGACCTTATACTGGTAAACATATCCGCCTCATTACTAAACAAATCGTTACTTCTATGGGAGCAATCGCTCCCATTACGAAAGAAGAGACCAACGAGGCAACAAATGAAAGTCTCTTTGACTACCCAATATGAAATAGCGGAAAGGGTAGAGAAAAAAAATAGTCAAAACTATAAACTTTTAATACGACCAAATCGAAGCTTCAATAGATCCCAAGCTAGTAGCAAAAACAAATTAAAGGGAAATTTTTACATAAGACAATCGTTGACATCCAAACAATATAAACAAACGTAATGCGAATGAAAAAGAGCTATCGGTTTAGTTGCAACAGCAAATCTCAAAAATTGTCAAGAAGCAACATGTTGCTGAAAGGCATTAAAAACTCTCAAACTCTACACAGCGAAATTCAAAGTCGGGTAGTAAGAAAGCGTTTGCATGTAAACAAATACAAGTAATAAGTGTTACCATACCCATATTTTGCAAATGAACAAAAATAAATAAAATAGAAAAGATGAAATTGGAAATACAATAAACAAATAGTTCGAGAATTGTAAAGTAAGTATAAAGAGAGTTATATCATCTATGATCCTAAATTTCTAAATTTTCGAATCTTCTTATTTGCAAACCAGTTTTCGTTGAAAATCTAACGGTACTTTCTAAAAATAGAATTAAAAGTTGTTCATTTTCAAAGCGCATCTGAGTTTTGTTGAAATATTTCAAATCAAGAGCGCACTTTAAATTGGTCTGGTAATTCTTCAGGTTAACAAATTAAATTATCTTTAATAGATAAGGTATTTATTTTATCCTTTGAAACTAATTAAGACTAAACCGATGTGTATATTTTGTAAAATTAGGGTGTTATGTCAACCAATTTATTTGTTGCATTTTGTGCGTCTTCAATTTGTTTATATAAAGTTGTAATTGTGAATTATAAGTCTCTTCCCGTTATACATATGTACATATAAGTTATGGTGATATGCGAAATTCTTTTTTTACTATGAGTGGCTTACTTTGCGCTTAATAAGATATACTTGTAGTTATCATTCAGCGCCGCCACAACAACAATAGTGAATGCAATCATAGCAAAAAACCTGTTATGGCTGGAGTATTATCATAATATAATTAATATTAACTGGCGCCCAACTTGGGGCAAAGGAAAATTCGAACAACAATCAAGTCAACACTGTACGTGTGTTTGGCGAACTGACGAAGTATTATAAAATTAAGTAAAACGAACGAGGATATTTATTTAACATTCAATTAAGAATTTTTGTAAGTTGGTCCTTAAAATTTCGAAAAGTAAAAAAAAAAAACATCAATCAATTATTATTTATTACATAATTGTGGAAACTTAACGTTCTCTTAAGATTATTGTGACGAAAATCGCGTAATCTAAAATTATTTCAAACCTCTAATTCAATCTAATTTTTACATATCTCGTCCTTTGGACACATTTTTGATTAAACTTTATCAATAAAAACGCAATCAATTAATATTTTTACTGTGTAAATTTAACACGCGATAATTCTTTTGGAACATATGCTCATACGATTATTATGGCAAAAATCGCGCAACCTTAAACTAATTTCGAACCTTTTTTTCAATCAAATTTTTGCATTTATTTATCCTTTATCCTGATTAAAATTCACTAATTAAAAACACAAAATTTTCTGAAAATTTTGTAACCTGAAAATGGTATGGAGAATTTTCCTTTGGTGGCTCCCATGTGCTCATAAGTATCACAGTTAAAATATTACGTTACGTAAAACATTTCGAAATTTCATATATTTATTTTTTTTGTGCGCCTGATATAAGGGGTACCAAAATTAACAAATTTTGCATTTTTTAAAAAAGAATTTTTTGAATAAATTACCGCATTTAACTCAGAACTTTTTTAATAACTAAGTTCACATGTGCTTGTATGTAGTGAAAGTGTATGTATATGCTTGTACCAAATTTACAAGCAAATTAAAATTGTTGAAAAAAAATTTTAATTAAATATCTCGTACTTACACTGTACTTTTCCGTCCTCTGCAAGTAAAATGATTGTTACTAGGGAACAGTTATTAGATATAGTTAGAACAATCAACGAAGGAACAACGCTAGAATTGGTTCACAGAATTGCAACAATTACGTTGGCTCTTGGACGTTTGCAAATCTAGTACCCTATTTGTCAGTTTCGATTAACCCTGCGATCTCACCAGGTAAGTCCTTACCTGAGTTTAGTGGTGAAGCTTCCTCTTATCCAGCATGGCACTCTGCAGCTAATTTTGCCATTAGTTATTATAATGAGAATATTATGTGGCAATAGGTATTCTTGCTCTCTCATGGAGAAAATAACGAGATAATTGAAGCTTCTAACGAACGAGCAAAAGAATATGCACTTCGTATTTTTTTCTCTGGTTTCCGTCGCCATCCTGTAATGTCCTTTTTTCGTCACGACCAAGAGTTGGAAACAAATAACAAACGGTATAATTTCGCACATACATTTGCCATGGGAAACTCAATAAACCCATCTAGAACTACGCCAATTATGCCGTATCGCAGGCAGTTAGCTGCTCCAAATTCACACCCGATTCCGATGGAAATCGATCGCAATACTGCGATTCATCGCCATCCCCTACCTCATTTAAACAGAATCCCAAACTAAATGCAAAGTCACAAAGTTAATCCAGCCTATGGTAACAACCAACAACAGCAGAAGATAGCTTCCAAACGTCTTCGCGAACCATCTGGATCCTTCCAGAGACCTAGTTAAAAACACAACGAGTTAATGATATGCCCGAAGCGATGGCTACGGTGTATGAGGAGTCCAGTTACGAGGGACATAATGATCATTTAAGCCTTTCGTACGCTAATAATGGGCACCATAATGAGCTCGAATATGACGGTGGTAATTTGAAGGACGAGATCAATTTTTTAGATTGAATTCGCTCCTATCATTCATAACAAAAACAACAACAAATGGTCAGGAGCTGCAAATACTAATTGATACCGCAACTTCTAAAAATTACATTAAAGATATTCCTTTCTTACAGGGAATTCTGTTAATAGAAAACCCATTTATTTTAAAATCAATTAACGGAATTAACACCATTAATAAAAAGTGTTTAATCAATATTCTTGATTGTACCTCAACATTTTATTTGCTAAAAACTTTAAACTCGTTCGATGGTATAATCGGGTATGACTTCCATAAACGCAGACAGTATCGACATAGAATCAGGATATCTATATCATCGAATGGTAAAATGCAATCAAGTTAATTTGATAACAATTGCAGAAAAGTTTGTTCCCGTAAATATCCGTACCCGATTTCGACAAATGATAAATAATAACATAAATGCGTTCGCGAATCCGAACTGAGCTTTACCTTATAATACAATCGTGGAAGGTACTATTCGCACTCTCATAGAGGAACCATTTTTATAGCAAAAGCTATCCCTACCCAATGTTTGCTTCTGAATTTATTAACAATGAAATCGGTGCCCTCCTAAAGGATGGAATAATTCGCAAGTCCTGCTCTCTATACAACTCACCCATTCATGTCGTGACTACTAGGAAATTCAGGCAAGTCACGTTACTTCACTACCCTAGACTTGAAATCGGGCTTTCATCAAATTAACATGCACGAAAGAGATAGGCAAAAGACAGTATTCAATGTAAATAATGGCAAATACGAATGTTGTCGCTTGCCATTCAGCTTAAAGAATGCGCCAAGTATCTTTCAACGCGCAATAGATGATGTTCTACGAGAAAATATTGGCAAAACATGTAATTTTTATATCGATGACATCATTATTTTTTCATCCGATGCGGAATCACATTTAGTCCATGTCAATACCATTTAAAAAAACTAGAAGCGTCAGGAATGAGGGTGTCGTCTGAAACTCGAGTTTTTGGGATTTTTAGTCTCGCAAAATGGGATAAAGACTTGGCCTAGTAAGATTAGGGATATTATTAATTACAAAACACCAGAGACGTTACGCGGCTTGCGCTCTTTCCTCGGCCTTGCAGGCTACTATTGTAGGTTCGTCAAGAATGATACCGCGATTGTTAAGCCTTTAACTAAATATTTACGAGGGGAAAATGGTCACGTCGGAACAAATACAACACAAAAAAAAAATTAAAATCACTCTAGATCTAGAAGCTTTGTCTGCATTTGTTAAAATCAAGAAAATCCTTTCATCGGAAGATGTCCTTTTACAATATCTTGACTATAATCAGTCATTTAAATTAACGACCAACGCTTCGTCTAACGCTTTGGGTGCAGTGTTATCCCAAAATAATCGGCCCATAACAATGATTTCGCGTACTCTTTCCGTAACTCAACAAAATTTTGCTACAAATGAACGCGAAATACTAGCTATAGTTTGGGCTTTAAAAACTCTTCGTCACTATCTATATGGCATTAAAAACATACACATTTTTCCGATCATCAACCACTTATATTCTCAATTTCCGAAAATAATCCAAATACTAATATGAAGAGATGGCGTGCCTTTGTTGAGGAGTTTTCACCAACCTTCCATTATAAGCCAGGAAGGGAAAACATAGTGGCTGATGCTGTTTCTAGGCAATTCATTAATAATCATAGCGAATTGAGCGAAACAATACATAGCGAACAAGCTCTCAGTTACATAATTAAAACAATAAAGTTCCCAGTAAATCAATTCAAAACCCAGCTGATTTTGTCAAAAGGCGCAACTGTAAACAAACGTACACAAATTCTTTTCCAAAAATTTTTCCACCACACAATTAGTTTCAACACTATAGAAAATTGTTATTATGTTTAAAAGATGTGATAAACACAAATACGACTAACGCAATACATTGTGATCTCGAAACATTAGCAAAATTCAAAATCCTTTAGTATCGTTTTATCCTGGAGTTAAATTTTTATATACGGAATCACTGTTAATAGATTTAACAAACAAAAACGATCAACTAGAAATGGTTGCCACTGAGCATAATCGCGCTCATCGTTGCTTGCAAGAGAATTTCAAGCCAATTTCTAGCGGGTATTACTTTCCCCACATTAAAAATCTTTTAAAATCTGTAATTGTTAATTGTAAAATATGCTTGGAGAACAAGTATCAGCGTAAACAAATCAATTTAGCAAAAGAAAAGAGACCAATTCCCATTATCCTGGTGAAATTTTGTATCTCGATATTTCTATAACAGATAAACACCATTTTCTAACATGCATCGAAAAGTTTCCAAAATATTCCAAAACACAAAGTTAATTGTTTCAGATAATGAAAAAGCTTTTCAATCCAATTTAATAAAAACCATCTTAGGAGATAATTTTTCAATATCGCAATTTTTTGTCCCAATACTGCATAGTGAAACCAACGGGCAATTTGAAGGGTTTCACTCAACTCTTATGGAGATAGCCCGTTGCAGTAAAGAACAGCAATAGCTGAATGAGCCTGTAGATCTCCTTCTTTTAGCGACACATAAATACAACCATACCATAAACTCTACAACACATGCCAGGCCCATTGATATTTATTATAACTGTTCCCCTGAAAAGCTATTCGAAGTCTACGAAAGATTGGTTAAAACACAGGAAAAGACCCTAGAGCGGTATAATCAAAATAAAGGAATGAAAACTTATGAGCGTGAAGAGAAGGTTTTCTTGAAAAGAAACAAAAGATTGGGAAATAAATTTAGTAAAATTTTTGTTGAAAAACGATCGAAGGAGATTTAGGTACTACGTCTTTAATAGGCGGAAACAAAGTTCATAAAAGTAATCTTAGATGAGCATTTCAATTTTCCTTATATGCCTAACTGCAACATTAATTAACACACATACAAATAAAGTCACAAGAACTGTTCATGTCACTTCTAATCCCGCGATATTTTTACAACTAAGCTCACAACCACCGCACAACATCATACAACACAACATAATACAATGCAACATCATACACCACCTACAACACACCATATCACCCACTTATATATATACTTAACTAACTTAACCAACTAAAATATAAAGCAAAAAAAAAAACACAGACCTAAAAATAAAAAGCGGTCGCGATACAATACCACATAAGTGAAACAACCAAACTTACAATTACTTAACACAAAAAAAAAAATCTACATAAGCCAGCGGAGAGTACCCTAATAAGCACGCAGAGAGGAGGACTGTAACGCACAGGAAAAACGTCGTAGACAAGAACTAAAAACCCATAATAAAAAGAGAAGAGAAAGAAAGTATTACTACCCATAAACCCTTGGCGGAAATAAAGTGAGTCCACTCCAATTAATTTTGCAAATAGAGACATTTTATGCGCATATGTACATATGTATGTTAGTTTACAGTTTTATCGGTATTTCGGTGGAAATAAATAACCGAACGATATAACTGAAAAAGAAAAAAAAAATTATATATATATTATACGGTACCTGCCTCAGCTTATTCGTGCCTCCAAATACACCGTTATATTCTTTCAAAAAAAAAAAAAAAATTTTTTTTCAAAGTCAAGTATTCCTATTTGCGATATTTTCAGCGGTACCCCTTGGGCTAATAAAGCAACAAGCAGGATCGCTTATAACACATAAGCAAAGGCTAACAAAAACTTATATATATTACAGAAATACATACAAACATATGTGCAAATACCTATAACTTAAATACAAAATTTTTGGGCTTTAAAACTTTGCCGCGAAAAATATTAACCGCAAGTAACATCCTTTTAACAACATACATATATGCATACATAATCATATGGTACATACATAAGTTAACTACTTCTAAAAGTTCAAAAAAAAAATAAAAAAAATTACTGTTGTTCAAATACCTGCCTGCTTAATTCGTGTCTCCAAACACACCACAAGAAAAAATACAAAAAAAATTTTATAAGTCAAGTTTATCGACTTGCACACTTTCCAGCGATACCTCTTGGGCCAATAAAGCAACAAGCAGGATCGCTTAGAACATATAAGCAAAGGCAGAAAGGAAAAAAAAACAACAATAACATTATCGGCATTTATGTATGTACACATATTTTCTTAAACATTGGCATATATCCCGCGCTACATATATACCGCAACCCAACCGTTTTGCTCTTCTCATTTCTCATATATATTTTCATAAAAAATATACATAAAAAGTAATATATTTACAAATATATATATATAAATATAGGCACTCATCAAAACTTTACAAAAACGCGTTACATGTATGCATGTACATATATGTATATGTACACATCAGAGAACGTATATCATAGAGAAGGTTCAATTGCGGACCAGCGTGTGAATTGTCAAAACCTAACAAGATTTTATTAGTGAATTTCACCAAATCTGCCTCGGAAGGAGAAATTTTAACAGTGGAGAGTGAACAGAGCTGAGAATTCAATGAAAATTATGCTCAGAGACTTGCTTTGATATTACAGCTGCATGTTAGCCTTTTGGCTTATATTTTTATACGTTTATATGCAATCATATTTATTGATATGAATATCATTTTGCGAATTTTTATGAATGCATGCAAAACTGATAAGACTCTAATTAAATTATGTAATTTTTAACATATTATATATAGAATAGGGAATTTAATGATTTTATTTAGTTTTTACATAATATACTTTCCTAATAGAGATTAAATTTATTACACTATATGTATATGTACATATGTACATCTTTTATCATATTAATCTTTTATATAATCATATGTATATCTGCACAAGCGCATTTGAATGTACGGATTCAGAAATTCAAATCATAATTTTATCATATATCAATACAATATATGTGCGCGCATTGATATATATGTATGTAGACATAAAATTGCCGAACAAATAATGCATACACAAACCAACATACATACATATGTATATGCGTACACATGTAAATATGTCACCTGCAAAAACTACAAACATTGTTTTACAAAAACAACAATCGTCACAAGTCAATATGTCAACCAAATAGGCGAAGCCCAAATTTATAGTAAATTGCACAACAACAACATTTTCATTCATGAACGCAGGCGTACTTTTAACAAGCAACCTCGCTTCATTCATAAAAACAGATACCCTCACATCCCCCCGAGCATGCTTTTGCCGACAAGCGTCTTTTCACGACGATGGCAAAAGCTAAAAATCATAAATTGAACAAATTTCTGATATTCCCTCTAGAAGCGAAAAGTGACAACCCCTCAAATATGAGTATTAAAATGTTTTAGAATAAAAGTGACAACATAGTATATTTGTCGATTTACAATTCAAGAAACTTTTTAAAGAAAATATTCAATATTCCTCTGATTTATGTATACAGTAAGCCCCGGTTAAGTATCACTCCTCCAATCCCTCTTATCTGCCTGTGTCTTGCTGCATCTCACGTGTTTTTTTTCTTAATTTTTAAAGGAAAACGGTACCTTTTTTAAAATACATAGAAATTATTTTTTTGGTATCAGTCTTTTAAGTACCACAATCGCTTATGTACTACAAAGTAAAGCCGAATAGATTTTGGCTATAGGCCATTTCTATGCCAGCCGCGACCGAATTACTCAGAACTTGAGTTGCACGTTTTACAGACATTTTTTCAAAGACGCTGGGATATATGTGGGACTCTGTTAGTTTTGGACAAATCTTAAAATGTGTATTGCTCTGATCGATAGAGTATAGTTTTTTAATAATATTGAAACTGACTATTCCATCGGGACTTGAAATGTCATATTTCATTAACGTATTGCGGACAGACTTAAATAGGTGGCAATAATCATATAAGCAATACACTTTAGAACCTTCGTGCATGTAAAAGGGGTTTTCTTCAGTAATTTGCATTAAATTGAAAATTGAAGAGTTTGGTCCCCCCTGATCGCAGACTAAAGCCTTTACGCTAAGGCCAATCGACTTCAGTGCTGCGATATTTTTATTCAAAATTTCAAATAAATTTTGACTTAGAAGTCCACCTTTGGAAATATA
>NW_021650800.1:489-10519 GCF_001188975.3 Bactrocera oleae | reverse complement strand
AGTTAGTACATACAGACTATAATAATATATAAATGTATACTAAGAATTAACTGTGCTGTATTGAATTTGTTAGCAAACTAATTATGCCCAATGTCATGGTTTTATCCCTCTATTAAAATTTACTATTTTAGAGTGAATGACAAGCCTTGAGAAGGCATGACAGACCGAAAGCATGATAACTTAAGCGACATGATTATCAAAAACTACGCAAATAAGCAACACAAGGTTAACCAAAACCTGAGAAAACACAATAACTTGTATTAGAAGTATTAAAAAAGATTCTTACATTGATTATAAAGGTATTTTTGTGTCTTAAGTTTTCTACATATCTAAGAATTTATTCTTTTTGCAGAAATCAAATTTATTTACATGACATTATATCTTTAAAATATTTTCCAAACACTGGAATTTGCTTGGATTAACTTGTTTAAAACTAATAAAAAACATAGCAGGAAAACTTTTTTTCACTATTTTTAATTTTCAAAAAATTGATCTTTAATGTAAAGTTGAAATTTAGAAGCTTTCCAAATACTTATAGCTCCGAAGATTCTGCCTAAATTCGGAATATGAATTAATGTAACGGGTGTTGTTTTTAGACGTTTCAATGAGGCACTGGTTTGCCATTTCATAATGACAACTGACTCCGAAAGAACGTTTGCAAATCGTGCAAATTTATTACCAATATAATGGTTTGCGGTCGATATTTGGTCAATATTTTATTGAAAAAATCGAAGTCGATAATGTTACAGTCAATGGGACGCATATGAGCCATTATTAATTATTTTTCGTGCTGAACTGGGGTGTTGAATGGGCAACTTTGGTTCCAACAAGTAATGAATAATTTATTAGAAGAATATTTTAGGTCAGCGCCGATTATTTCGCCGTGCATTATTATTGTGGAATTATGGTTATTTAAAATTCTCGTGTTTCGGAAGGGACTTTGCAATGGTAGACACTCTTACGCTGCTTAAGGCTTTTGGTCAACGTACAGAGAAATAATAAAATTTTATATGTTTAGGGTAATGACATATGTGATTACGTTCAAATTTCTTACACGTCTAGAATGCGTATATGGTATTTCTTGAGATTTAAAGGTTCTCCAGAACTGATTTCATCTACGGAAATCTAGAGAAGAGGTCATGATCTTATCCCAAATGGTTTGATTTATTGCCGCTTAAATCTCTTTATTTACTTAAAGCGTTTCAAAATTATATGTGTATTCGAGGCAATAATATAATAATGTCTAGTGATGTTATATAATGTACTTAACGAAGTATTCAGAAACTAAAAATATGTTTTTTCATCTTACGAGACTTTTGTATAACACATTTGTGTTAAAAACACAATCATACGATGCACCTGTTTGGAAAATCACAGGTGCATATGTATATGTATGTATGTATCAATATAATGCTGCATATTCATCAGTAGGGGTTATTGCAAAGTTCTTACTCGTGTTGAATTAGTATTTGTATGCAGCAATGAATTTATTGCGTGCCGCCTACTATTTAGGGTTACAACGTTGATGTAGATCCTTCAAGCATATGTTGCTGTAGAAATTGCATACAGATGGCAGTTGTGTACAATACCAAACACAACAACACATGTAAAAAACCGTTAAAAACAACGTCATCGCTTTTACAAAGATAGATATTGCTTCGCGGCTTTAGAATACTATTCCTTGGGGAGAGCATAGAGAGTGTGAGGGAGTAAAATACTTAGTTCACACTAAGACTCCACTTTGCGTGGAACAGCGTGAGGCTAACGCTTATCCAGGCCACAAGGCACTCATGGTGTGCAGACTAGCCGCAGTCTGGGCGTGCAAGCCTGTATCATAAAGGTGGTGTACAGCCATGATCGTGAGGCCTATTGTTACTTATGGAGCGGTGGTTTTGGGCATCAAGCAGCGCACCCCCCCCCCCCCCCCCCCCCCCCCCCCCCCCCCCCCCCCCCCCCCCCCCCCCCCGACTGCCTCAGCAATACCCCCCCCCCCCCCCCCCCCCCCCCCCCCCCCCCCCCCCCCCCCCCCCCCCCCCCCCCCCCCCCCCCCCCCCCCCCCCGCTCGTAGGTAGATCGAGCTCAGGATCTGCGTCTGCGCACTGGGCAATGCGCACCTCCCACGCAGCACTTGAGGTCATGCTAGATACACCGCTCCATTAGTTAATCAATCAGCTAAGCATCCATGCGTGCTTATGACAGCAGAGGGGTATGGTAAGGAGATAAGTTAACGTCTCAACAAATGAGGCCTTAGAGAAACACGCACTGCCCTCTTCAGAGGACGGTAACGAGAGAGTAAAACTTTACGAAAAGTTAAGTTACTCTCGGCAGTAAGGCGAACTGAGCGATTCCACTTGCCAACTGATGAGAGTAGCAATTTCAGTGGTATCATGACGCTCAACCAGAGGAATAGAGCTGCATTGCGGACACGCATACAGTTTCTATTCCCAGGTGGTTTTCCAAGCATTTTCAGGCAGAAAGTATTTGCCATTAAGTTCAGTGCGCAGTAATAACATTCCAAGCAACTACCGGAAATAAGAGTATCGCAATACTGCGGAGCAAGCGCGCTAAAAGGATATGGCATGAGATTTCGATCGCATTATGGAGGAGTGTGGTAGGAGTTACCGCTAGCAGCGTCAACGTGTTCACTCTATGGGTGCCGGGGCATAAAGGGTCGGCACGAGTTGGCAGACGATCGCCGCTCTGTGCGACTACAGAGAATGATGGGGCAGAACCAATGTATTGAGGTAGGGCCATACAATAAAGGAGGAGATCGAGAAGAGAACGTCATGGAACAGACAGAGATGCGTCAGCTAAACTGATACTGGGAGGTTACACCTAGCCAGGTTCAGAACAATTATAAACCCCCATAGACAAATCCGTTCTTGTCGCGTAACTTACATGGGCACTGCAGGCTCAAAGAAGCACCTATAACATGGGCATAAGCTTCTTGTGGCAATGCCGATTCTGCGACATGGGACGGAACACCAAGAAACACCTAATACTAGATGCCAACGCAATTTGAGAGCAGGCTAAGGCACTCGGTCATTTTTGTGACCAGGATCATGCTCATAGACCACAAGGTTCTGGGTTTTTTCAGTGATGCTGGACTTTGGGAAATCATGGATGAAGAGGAGAGGGACAATAGACCCTAGCTCGCGGCACCTCAGATTTCATTTTCAATTAATTCAATGTAAACAAACGTGAGTGTTAGTGGTGTGTGCGTCTAATTATAAACGCATTACGTATACGCACAAGCTCAACTTTTGATTGTAAGGTTTACAAAGCACATATATTTTATATAATAGAGGTGCATTTTAAATGTAAGAGCTAAGTGCGTTGGTTGCCACTTTCGGACTTTTTATTAACTTTAATTAAGTATTGTTCTAAAAGTGCTCTGTGCATTCTCACATTTGTTATTGTTCTGATATTTTAGTTGGTCGTAACCATAATTTGATGCTTTTTTGCTGCAGAGATATTCACTTATTGACCTTAAGCATTTGTTTGTTCGCTCACTCTCGTACTTGTTTCGATGCACTTCGTGCGTTGACTTCATTAAAAAGCACCCACCGTTTTTATCGCTAATGCTATTTACAGCGAGTGACAGTTGTACTTAGGCGACTTGGCTATTCTAAATTGTTGTAGAGTATGCTTTATCAAAAATATATGTAAATTATAAGGGATTGACGTGCAGGACTTAGTTTAATTCTTAGCACACTCAATAACTAAGACATTTTTAGAGGCTTGAGACTCGTTCTTCCTTTGTTTTCTTTGGAATAATCATTTTATTTTCATCCTAGAGTTTCGCATTACCTCCGACTGGTTGTTCTAGTCTTCAATTTAAAATATTTCGAATAGTTGCTTTTTAGCCGCCAGTTACATAGTTTTGCTTGTCGCACATTTGAAGTGCTTAAAAGATGCCTTAGTCGCAAAATTGGTCATCGTTGTATTTTTCGTATACATATTAGTATATATTTAATTCTTCAGGAAAATCTATAAACATTAAAATATCTGATAGTCGATGCAATGCAAGATATAATTGGCTGACGCATTTTTAAGCGCAGATGCGAATTAAAGGAAAAAAGCGAGAATAAAAATGGAACTAAAATGAAATTAATTTGCAAATCTGTGCTTCTAGTGTGTGGAAGGTCATTCTAGTTTGTGGTCACCGTTAAGATAATTTGTGGCAAGAATTGAGTAGAAATAAATGGAATTCATTTCTCTTCGAATAATATTCGAACTGCGTTTATTCGGTCGAATGTGACAAACTTTTAATTGAAAAGTTTCTCATATTAAAGAACACTTAATGAGCTTACATTGGGTTTCAGATTTAATAAAATTTTCTCCGAAAATAAGGTTAAAGAAGGAAGCATTCAAATGTAGATATATGATAATACAAGCTTTTTATATCCAAACTGTATATATTATATATACATTATTTAATTGAATATAGAGACATATTTCTTAGGCATAATTATTCAAAGTAAATCATTTAATTCCATAAGATTTATGTCTTACAAATTTGTGACAAATTTTAAATATTTATTTGAATTATAAATGTTGCCCATATGCCCAGACGCTGCTAAATAACAAAAAAAGTAAAATAATTGATAAATAATGGAACTGACAAAAATTTGTATTATATATTTTTATACATGTATGAATGAACATATTAAGATATTAGTAAAGTTTTTACTTTTATAGAAAATAAACAGATCATTATTAGATAGTCCCTTTTATAATTTGCCTGTTTTATGTTTAATAAATGCTTCAACTGGAACACTGTAGTTAATGATATGTGTATTCAAATCGAACCTCTTCTGCATACAGATAATTTGTGTATACCAAGAACCTTTTAAACGTTTTTCTATATTGCAATCTATAACTAGTTTTCTTCAGTTAATACCGCTTTTTGTGCCCTAAACAAGCGATAAATATATCTGCGAACCTGCTTCTTATTTTGCTTTTTCCTTTCGTGTATATTCCTCCACATTCAAGTAAAAAATGTTTGTGTTTTATAGAAAATAAGCTAACCCGTTAAGCAGACCAAATGCTGTTATCACAAAAATATCAACTATGATTCTTAAAATCATTGTTACTCAACGAGGTTCAAATGAATTATAACGAAAAATATAATTATATAAACAAAGTCTGTTTTTGAGGCTATAAGCCTTGAACTAAATGTGCAGGTTGCAACCTTTATTAGCACAGTGAATCACCGAGTATCGTTTTCTTATCTCAATGAAACTCGCCTCATTATACGGAACATTATAAATGCTCCATTGCTCCTTCTAAACATTTAAATTTTGCTCACTTACAATTTCATTATTGAACTAAACAAATTGACCGATTCATTCAATTAATAGAAATCTTAATTTAAAAATTATATTAAATCGATAAATAAATATCCATTGGGCAACTATCACCTTTACGTTTTGAGAAGGGGAAAATGTTGCATTTTTTTCTGAGTAGAAGACAACATACTAAGAAAAAAAAAAAAGGAAACTGAACAAGAAAACGTTAACTTCGGTTGCACTTTACAAATACTTAAATTGCTTAAAACAAGCTCTTATTTTGATCCGTCAGTTTGTATGTAGCTATTGCATAGTGATCCATCTAATATTTTTCGGGATTTTATTGCCTTAGAAATAATCTTGCCTAATTTTCTGAGATATTCGTCAATGAAGAGTTTTGTATACCAATTCTTGGAAATCGACTCGTTCAGTTGTATAGCAGCTATTAAGTATGTGGTCAAATATCGCGGTTTCGACTATAAATATCAGTATCGGGGAGAAAGGAGTCAAAGATTTTATGTGGAGCATGGCTAAATCGATCAGCTCGTTGCTGATCATTTATGTTGTTAATTTTTACTCGGTTATGACATTTTCTTGTAGGGTGTTGTAACACATGGCAAACTTCAATTATTTTTTCAGCAGTATAAATATTTAGAAAAACACGTAGCCGAAAAACTCGTTCATACGAGTAAATATGCACATTTTGTGAGATACATGGTTGATGAATCTACTTTTCTATTCACATTTGTAGTTATATGTACGTAAATATAGTCTATGTTCTGTATTATTTTATGTGTTTAAGTATATAAGGAAATATATGTCCTACTTGTAGGATTATTATGTACGTTGTGCGATAAAATCATTTTATTAGCGAATAAAGAATTCTTGCGAAGATGTTGATACTTAAACTATAGATGCCTGTGAGGTTGTTGCTCTCATTTTTGTATTGCGAAAGTTTCTCATCTAGCTATTTAGCCGATATATTATTTTCAATGGCAGCAAGCATCTGAAAATCTCTTTGACAGAGTGAGTCCTTAAATTGATTGGATTATAATTTTTTTTTAAAAGTCCCCAGCCTTCCTGAAAAAGGTTTTAAATACTCTTTTGAATGAAAATATAAGATTGATTGTAAATTCTACGATAACAACGCACGAATCTTCTGGTCGTTACTTTTTACCGACAAAAGTGGCATTTCTCTCAAAGTTTCAAGGACACTTAATATTAAGCACATAAACACGCCGTTTTATCGACCAAGATACCTTCATACTAATTTATATACTTGAGAAAGATTTATTGTAAGTGTATGGATTTATTGATCTTGCTCTCTTTACGTTATGGCAGTGATTCACGCTTAAGAACAAAAACAAATGTAGAATGAGCGACAAGAATAACAAGTGATGGAAAATGACAATCGCAATCAGTGCTCAACAGTCACAGCAGGGCAACTGGATTACATCTCAGAAGAAACGCAAATATCCGTATACCAAGCTGCTCTGTATATAAGGATGTATGTCAGAGTTCATTTCGATTACAATTACGTTCGTTGGTTGTTTTTGAAAAAATTTCATCAAGAGCAATGTCTGTGAGGGTGTGTGTGTGCTTGTGTTTACACGTGTATTTATTTGTCTGTTTCCATTTGATCTCGTTGACATTAGCTCGTCGCGCTGCAATGTATGTCATTGAGATTATTTTGACTTCATCAAAGGTGTTTTTTAAGACATGATTAATAACCACGGCCTACACAGTCCCCATTGACCGTAACGTAATAGCCGGCTTCATTTTAAAAAGAGGACCAATATATCCTCTGCCCATAGATACAAACAGTGACTTTTCGAGGATACACGGCGTCTGACTTTCTTTTCTAAATTGAGATCTGTGCACCGCATTATCCACTATAGTAAACGTGATGCGAATTGACCCACCTTGTGACCGAATTAGAAAGTGCGCATATAATAGAGAGTGTCAAAGAAATCAACTAATAAGTTAGTCAGAAATTCGAACTCCGAGATAATATTAGAGCCCTGAAAACACACCTAAAAACACCCGTTAAATATTGTATACATACATACTCGTATATTTCTTCCCAATAACATTTACATAACAAGTATCTATTAACCCAATTATAAATGTATATTACATAATATATTATATACTAGTATTTTTTTGATTTTCTTAAAAATTGTCAATCAGCATCCTGAGTTCCCTTGTGTCGAAGATTGTATTATGCTGGTGTACGCAACATTCTTTTGCATTGTTTTTTATTTCCCATTGGTTTAACAACGATATAATTCATAGCAGGCGTAATAATGACGTTAATCGTCCATTTAATAAATACCATATAAAAAATGTCTTAATCTGGGCCTCTCTTCGTCTGAATCTATCTTCTCTTAATCACCATGAAATAGTTTGCCAAGAATATTAACTGGCTAAAAAACTCGAGTAAATAAGTGTTCTTGTAAATAAATTTAAATTCTTATTTTGTTCTAAAATGCGAAAAAGTAATTAAATTTTCGACCTCTGTAAATAATGTAGCATAGTGAAAAAGCGCTGATATTCACGGTCATACTTGAATATTTCAGTCATCTATACCACAGAAGCTGTTATTATACAAGCAAAACTGTCACACACACTTTATACCCACACCAAAGCTAAGCATCGAGATTTTGCAATAATAGACTATTGAGAAATGTGCATAAGCAGTCTTTTTGTTGTTGTTCTATATTAACACCCAGTAAAGCGTTCATCTCTATTGTAACTTATCAACCCAAAATATTTATTTGCGATTACGAGTTTATAAGATTTAAATATTTTATGTGTACTTGGCTTTGTTTTCATGAAATATGTGTTCATTTTCAATGTTACTCATACGCCATGTAGGACGGATGCTATTGGTATAGAGTATGTTTGACTTCTAATATAATAATGTAATAATGTGAAGATATATTTTAAAGTTGGCGGTATATGAGTGAAATGTATTACAAAGTAATTTAAGTAGATGAGTGTAATCTTAATCAAAACAAAATATGTTATAATAATTATTTAAATAAGGCAAATAAGAATATTGTACATAATCCAAAATCGATTTATGATTTCGTCAACTCCAAACGCAGGATTTCCAAATTTCCGTCCGCGATGAAATACAAATCTATCATTTTAAGTGACATCGATATTATATCCAATATGTTTGCAGAAATTTTCAAGTCCTACTTAATTTAAATAAGTTAAAACCATCTTGTAGTTACGGCCCAGACATTATACCTTCATGCTGCCTAAAAAATAGTGTCAAACATATTTACTTGCCTTTGAGAAGGATATTTAATTCCTCGCTTAAACAAGGTCTCATTCCTTCAATATGGAAAGAGTTATTTATAATCATTTTGCATAAAAGTGGATTTAGTTCCAACATTGAACACTTTTAAGGTATCGTAAAACTATCAGTTATACCAAAACTTTTTAAAGCTATCATCACTGACCATATAACCTTTTTGATTTCTCCGTTAATTTCCTCATCTCAGCATGGATTTCGTAAAGGGGAATCGACTCTAACAAACTTGCTTGAAACTGTAAACCATATATTATATCATTGGATTTTAGGGAACATAAGCATACGGATGTTATATACACAGACTTTATCAAAGCTTTTGATGAAGTAAATCTCTCGATTCTCATACCTAAACTTGATCTGCTGGGCTTTCAGTCAAGAATTCTTCAATGGCTAGCTTCTTATCTTTAAACAACGAGTGATATTTGAGGATACTCTTTCTTTCATACATGCGTGAATTATCCATTCTGCAAAAAAAGGCCCCCAAAATTATGCAGCTAAAAGCATAAACTTCCATGCTGTGATTTGAATACAAATTTACTCAAGCACATCATTAAAGAAAGTGCAAACACTACGTGGGGCTACATAATAAGTATATTTTTAAATACTAGAAAACATGGTTTTAATTCACTTCAACCGAAAAATACTTGTATTATTATGAGAAAAGCGTGGGATGGTTTGTGCCATGTTTTTCATATATCGAGCAGATATATTAGAAAGATATGATATTAGAAAATGTTTTAAAAACGATTTCGTGGTCCAAAGATCGTCCACATCAACATCCTCCAATTCAGGCTCGAAAAAGTCATTAATTATGACTTTAAAGCGTTCCCCATTGACTGTTACATTTCGGCCGACTTCACTGTTGAATGAATAAAGACCAATCATGCTAGTTTTTTTCGATACTTTGCTCAACAGCATTATAAAACAGAAAATTTATTATAAATCAAGTAACAGTTAATAAAAAGACCAATAGACCTTAGTGAAAACCACGCGTTTAAAAAAAAATATGTTATTTAATTAAAGAATTTGATATTGTAATCGTTCTATTTGCCACCCTTCTCTTTGTCGCTATTAATTATTATACAAATTTGGTACTTTCTTTAAAAATAATTAAAAAGATAATTAATTAAATAATTAGCTTTTCAAAGACCTTTCATTTCTAATCTTTGCAAAATATACCCTTAACAAACTTTTATTTCCTCTCTCTTAAATAAAATGCACCAACAAAATCCTTCAATTTGAAGTCAGTTACGAAAGTTTTAATGTTATTTTAAAGCTTTTTAATTATAGTAAAAAGCTCAGCTAACTATTTCATATATCGTAAATTGTAATTAAACTAAAAGGTATAGTGAAAAGGAGAAACTAAATAAATTAAAATGCTCACCAACTTAATTTCATTCAAAACTCAATTCGA
>NW_021650793.1:6124-20907 GCF_001188975.3 Bactrocera oleae | reverse complement strand
CAAGATGTATTGTTGTTTTAGATGATTACCATTTATTCTGCTACGCGCCACTGTGTCACTTAGTTGAGATACTGTTCCTCTTATTTGAACAGATAAACCCAATAACAACTTCAAATTTATGCTCAATGCCGGTTTTGTGTTTGCGCTAATGAAGGCATATAACAATATAGATGATTCCGAAGACAACCAGGGCTTCTATAATCACCATCAACCCACACTACCTACCATCAGGAGGTTACTGGCTAACTGAAAACTTTAAATTCCATGTTACACTTAGTACCCAAACAGGCGACATATAAAAGCAAACTATTTAATTGCGGTAGCTGCAAGGTCACTTCGTACGAGACATCATCGTTCTTATACAGGTTTAAAATAAAGAGAATCCAAAATGCAAATTCTAAATTGATGTCGCAACTTCGTTTTGTGTTTTAGGTGCTAATGAAGTGTGGGCTATAAAAATATAGATGACTAGAAGACAACCAGGTATAATCACCTTTCACCACTCCCACCACTCATAGGCGTGAATAAAGCTCCTTCAATTTTCACGTGTCACAATTTAAGTGGATTTGGCGACAGGTGTTTTGATGATTCAAACCATTTATTCAGATAGCCGCATGTGTTCACTGTGTTGAGAATTTAGCTCTTATTTGGTGCTGAAGGAAATCTCAAAACCAAAATTCTTAAATTGCTGTGAACTTCCGGTTTAGTGTTGCTTATGAAGTATGTATGCATAGCACAATATGGGTCAACTATAGATTCTGGCTTTCAATCATAATCAATCACCCGCCTACCACCACCAGAAGCGCGGCAATTGACCAAACATTTTTGTCTCTATGTGTTATGAATTATCGCCTGCACAGGGTGACTTAGAAGAACCAAAATATTTGATTGCGGTAGCCGAACAACATTTGTACTTTACGAGAGAAATCAATAACCATTTGAGCGAGTAGGAAGAGGCACCAAAACCAATAATTTCAAAATTTATGTCAATTTCCGGTTTTGTGTTTTATAATGAAGCGTGGGCATATAAACAACAGATGACCTAGAAGACAACTAGGCTTCTGCATAATCACCATCAACCAGCACGCCTACCACCATCAGGAGCGTTACTATTAACCAAAACTTTAGACGGTGTTACACTTAGCGCCTAAACAGGGCGACATATAAAAAGCAAACTTATCAGGTAGCTGCACAGTGAATTTTACGTAGAGACATCAATGTCTTATATGTTTTGAATAGGAAGAGGTAATCCAATCAAAATTTCATAATCGATGTCAACTTCCGGTTTTGTGTTTTGTGCTAATGAAGTGTGTGGGTATATAACACATAGATGACCTAGAAGACAATCAGGCTTCTTTCATAATCAATTTCGTTCACTCACAACCACCACCATAAGGCGGTAATTGCAAAGCCTTCAATTTCATTATCACAATTTGGCGGGATTGCGCGTGCACAGGGTGTTTAGATGATTCAAACCATTATTTGCATACGGCTGTGTTCACGGCGTAGAGAATTAATGTCTTATATGAGTTGGAATACAAGAGTAATCAAAACTACAATTTCAAAATTTATAACACTTCGGTTTTAGGCTTCATGTTAACAAGTGCGGGGTATATAAACAATATGATGACCTAGAAGACAACCAGGCTTCATAATCACCATCAACCACACGCCTACCACCATCAGGAGCGTTACTATTAACCAAAACTCTTTAAATTTATGTTACATTTTAGCGCCTAAACAGGGCGACTTATAAAAAGCAACTATTTAATTGCGGTAGTCACAGGTGCACTTTATGTAGAGACATCAAGGTCTTATATGTGTTGAACAGGAGGCAATCAAAACCAAAATTTCAAAATTGATATCAACTCCGTTTTGTGTTTTGTGCTACTGAAGTGTGTGGGCATATAAACAACAGATGACCCAGAAGGATAAATCCAGGGCTTTCATAATCACCATCAACCACCTGCCAACTAATTACCAAGGCGTGACTAAAACTTTCAATTTACGTGTTAAACTTAGCGCTCTAAACAGGTAAGACGAGTAAAGCAACTATTTAATTGACAAAGGACTTTCAATTTACGTCACAATTTAAGTGGCGATTTGCGCGTACACAGGGTGTGTTTTAGATGATTAAACTATTTGTTTCTGACAGCTGCACGTGTTCACTTAAGCAGAGACATTAGACGCTTAATTAGGTTTAATAGTAAGAGGCAATCAAAACCAAAATTTCAAATTGTTGATCTCTGGTTTAGTGTTTCCAGATTATGAAATATGTGGGCGTATAAATAACATTACTGATCACCCAGAGGACAATTCTGGCTTTCATAATAAAATCAACCACCAATTACACTCTAGTAGCGTTGCAATTACCAAAACATCTTTCAATTTACGTGTTATAATATGTTAACTAGGATGACTTAGAAGAAGAAACTATTTGATTGCGGTTTCAAAATACACGCACTTTAGATATAGATGTCAACGTCTTATACTTATTTAAACATTTAAAATTGATTACTAAAATTATAACTGAAATAATTGTGTGGCAGTGCGCCCTGTGCATAAACAAGGTATCGATGATTTAAACTATTGTTTCGACCGGGCTTTCATAATCCCTTCATCAATCCGCCCACACCACCAGGAGTGTTACACCAACTAAAAATCTTTAATTTGATGTGTTACACTTTAGCGCCGCAACAGGGCGACTTATAAAAGCAACTATTTAATTGACAAAAGTACTTGCAATTTTTGATGTGTCACAATTTGGTATATGATTTGGTGCGCGTACACAGGTGTTTAGATGATTTAAACCATTTATTTCAGACAGCCACGTGTTCACTTAAGTAGAGACATTACTCTTTTTATTTGGGTTGAATAGAAATCAGTAATCAAAACCAACACCTAAATTAAGCGCGTGAACCTTTCTGGTTTAGTGTTAGCTTAGGGGCTATAGGCGTATGCTTAATATGGGTCATCCATAGATACCCCTGGCTTTCATAATCACAATCAACCCGCCTACTACCACCACCAGAAGCGCAGCATCTGACTAAAATATTTTTAATTTATGTTACACTTTATTACCTAAACAGGGTGACTAGAAGAACTAAATATTTGATTGCGGTAGCCGAACATGTGTATTTTAGCGTAGAGAAATCAATGTCTGATTTGAGTTGAGCAGGGCAAGAGCAATCAAAACCAACACTTCAAAATTGATGTCACTCGGTTTTGTGTTCTGCTGCCATTTTCGCTGCTGCGTAAACCAGATGACTTATGATTCAAACCATCTGTTTCGACAGCCGCACGTGTTCACTTTGGCAGAGACATTAGACCCTTGCATCAGGTTTCTTAATAGCAAGAGTAATCAAACCAAAATTTCCAAAATTCCGGTTTAGTGTAGTGCGAACACCCCAGTAGCGTGGCAATTACCAAAAAGGCACTTTAAATTTTACGTGTTATATTTTGGTGTTTAACCAGATATCTATACTTATTTAAACATTTTTAAAATTTGATTAATAAAATTATATTCAGAAATACCAGGTGGCAGTGTCCTTGGCATAAACAAGGGTGACTTAGATGATTTAAACTATTTGTTTGATAGCCACACGTGTTCACTTTAAGAAGAGACATCAACCCTTATATGGGCTGAACAGAGGAGAGGCAATCAACAATGCAAAAATCAAAATCTTCTAGCAACTTGTGTTTCCATTTATGACGTATGGGGCGTATAAACTATATTGATAACTTAGAAGACATTAATCGGGCTTTCATAATCACCTTCAACCATCCGTCACCACCACCAGGAGAGTTACAATTAACTAAAAACCTTTAAATTTTATTTTCGTGTTATAATTTAGCGCTTAAAGAAGGACTATAAAACAAACTATTTATCGCGGTAGCTGTAATAGGTGCATTTAGATGTAGAGACATCAATGTCTTATAGGTTTGAACAGGAAGAGGCACTTAAAATCAAAATTTTAAATTACGTCAACCTCCGGTTTTGTGTTTTGTGCACGAAGGGTAGGGCATATAAACAATATGATGACCTAGAAGACAACGACAGGGCTTTAATCACTTAATCACCTGCCAACCAACACCAAGGCGCGGTAATTGGCAAAAGTACTTCAATTTTACGTCACACCTATATGACGAAAAGGTGCACAGGTGTTTTAGATGATTCAACCATTTATTTCAGATACGCATGTTCATTTGCTGAGACATTAGGGGCTCATTTGGGTTGAACAGGAAATCTCAAAACGAAAATTTCAAAATTGCTGTGAACTTCCGGTTTAGTGTTAGCTATGAAGTATGTGGCGTATAAAGGTATAATAACTATAGACACCCCGGGCTTCATAATCATAATCAACCACCCGCCTACCACTCACCGAAGCGCGCGGTAATTGGACCAAACATTTTTAATTTATGTGTTACACTTATCGTCATGAAATAGGGTGACTGAAGAACCAAATATTTGATTTGTGTAGAAATGAACATTTGTATTTCATGTAGAGAAATCAATGTTCATTTGAGTTGAGCAGGGAAGAGGCAATCAAAACCAATACCTCAAAATTTGTCAATTTCCGGTTTTGTGCTCGCTGCTAATGAAGTGCCCAATAGCTAATATATATAAACAATATAGGATGACCGAGACAACCAGGGCTTTCATAATCACCATCAACCACGCCTACCAAATTTTACTCAGGAGTTACTATTAACCAAAACTTTAAATTTTACGTGTTACACTTAGCGCCTGCAAACAGGCTTATTATATAAAAGCAACTATTAATTGGTGGTGGCTGCATGTGCACTTTTACGTATATATCAATGTTCGGCAGGTTTTGAACAGGAAGAGGTGTCCGCACCGTAATTTCATAATTGATGTCAACTTCCGGTTTTAGGTGTCGAAAGCAATGAAGTGTGTACATATAAACAATATAGATGACCAGAAGACAACCAGGCTTTATAATCGCCTTCAACCGCCAACCACCACCAAGGGCGCGCGGTAATTACAAAGCCCTTCACTTCACGTGACACAATTTGGCGGATTGCGCGTGCACAGGTGTTTTAGATGATTCAAACCATTATTTCAGATGGCCGCATGTGTTCACTTTAAGTGAGAAATCAATGTCTTATATGAGTTGAACATGAAGAGGCAATCAAACCAATACCTCAAAATTTATGTCAATTTCGGTTTTGTGTTTGCTAATGAAGCGCGGGCATATAAACAATATAGATGACCTAGAAGAGTCAACCAGGGCTTTCGGCAATCACCGTCAATCATTAATGCCCACCATTCATCAGGAGCGTTACTATTAACCAAAACTTTAAATTTATAAAGCATTTTAGCTTCAAATAGGGCGTGACTTATAAAAGCAACTATTTAATTGCGGTAGCTGCACAGGTGCAACACTTTACGTAGAGATATTAATTAACAAGTCTTATATGTTGAACAGGAAGAGTAATCAAACCAAAATAAAATTGATATCAACTTCCGGTTTTGTGGTACTTTAGCAATGAAGTGTGGGCATATAAACAATATAGATGACCTAGAAGAACTACAGGCTTTCATATAATCACCTTTCATCAACCACTGCCAACCACCACTACATGGCGTGACTAAAAACTTCTTCACTTACGTGTTAAATCCTTAGTGCTTCAACAGGGCGACTTATAAAAGCAAACTATTTAATTGACAAAGGACTTTCAATTTACGTGTCAGCAATTTAAGGCGATTTGCGCGTATATAGGTGTTTTAGATGATTTAAACTATCGTTTCTGACAGCCGCACGTGTTCACGGCGAGAGAGATATTGACGCTTAATTAGGTTTAATAGGCAAGAGGCAATCAAAACCGTACCTAAATTGCTGCGATCTTCCGGTTGCAGGTTTCAGATTATGAAAGAAAAGCGTATAAAATAACATTGATCACCTAGAGACACCGGGCTTTCATAATAAAATCAATCCACCCGCCTACACCTCCTAGTAGCGTTGCAAATTACCAAAACACTTTCAATTTTACGTGTTAGAGATATAATCCAGGGATGACTTAGGAATAAGAAAACTATTTGATTGCGGTTTCGTACACGCAATTTAGATGATACAATTATACTTATTTAAACATTTTAAAAATTGATTACGAAATTATATCTGAAATAATTGTGTGGCAGTAAATATTCTGCATAAACAAGGTGACTTAGATGACGAAACTATTTGTTTCGATACACACGTGTTCACTTTAAGAAGAGACAGAACAACCTTTATATGGGTTGAAGAGGAGGTAATCAATAACGCAAAATTCAAATTATAGCAACTGAAGTGTCGCAGCTTATGACGTATGGGGGCGTAGTATAAAACTATATTGATAACTTAGAAGATTATTAATTGGGCTTTCTAGTAACTTTCAATTAATCCGTCGTCACCAGGTGAGTTACAATTAACCAAAACACCAAATTTTACGTGTTGTTAATTTAGCGCTCTAAACAGGGCGACTTATAAAAAGCAAACTATTTAATGACAAAAGTACGTAATTTTACGTCACAATTTGGTGACATCGTACACAGGGTGTTTTGATGATTTAAACCATTTACTTGCAGACAGCCGCACGTGTCTACTTAAGTAGACATTAGCTTTATTTGCCAACAGAAAATCACAATCAAACCACAAAATTTCAAATTGCTGTGAACTGGTTTAGTGTTAACATAGTATAAGGCATAAAGTAATATGGGTCAAATTAGCAGGATACCAAGCCATAATCAGTAATCAACCACCCGCTTCACCACCACTAGAAGCGCAGCAACGACCAAAAGATTTTTAATTTATGTGTTGGCATCAATTGCCTAAATAGGTGATCATATCCAAAATATTTGATTGCGGTGAAATAAATATGGGTATTACGTAGAGAATCACCGTCTGATTGATGGAGATAATATGTGTAACTGCAAAACCAATACTCTAAAATTGATACCAATTTGGTTTTGTATACTATTAATGGCCTTTCGCGCGTAAACTAGATGACTTAGATGATTCAAACTATCTGTTTCTGACAGCCGCACGGTTCACTTTAAGTAGAGATTAGACCCTTAATTAGGTTTAACAGGCAAAGAGGGCAACCAAAACTAAAATTTCTAAAATTGCTGCGAACTCGGTTTAGTGTTTGCATTGCGAAATATGCGGCGTATAAAATAACGTTGACTTCACCTAGAGGACACCGGGCTTTCATAATCGTAATCAATCCATCTGCCAACCAATTGCTTCAAGGGCGGACCAAAAATTAATTTTACGTGTTAACTTTAGCGCCCAACAGGCGATTTATAAAGCAAACTATTTAGTTCGACAAAAGGACTTTCTAATGCATGTGTCACACTTAAGTGGCGATTTGCGCGTACATGGTAAGTGTTTTAGATGATTTAAACTATTTGTTTCGACAGCCTAATGTTCACTTAAGTAGAGATTACGAGACTTAATTAGGTTTAAGAAAAGAGGCAATCAAACCAAAAATTTCAAATTGCTGCGAACTTCCGGTTTAGTGTTTCAGATTATGAACGGTGGCGTATAAAATAACATTGATCACCTAGAGGACACCCCAAGCATTCATAATCAAAATCAACCACCCGCTTACCTCCAGTAGTGGCAAATTATAAAACACTTAATTTGTGTTAAGTGTATTGGCGTTAACTAGGATGACTTAGAAGAAGAAACTATTTGATTGCGGTTTCATACACGTGCACTTAGATAGCGATGTCAACGTCTTATAGTTATTTAAACATTTTTAAAAACTGATTGTCAATATAATCACTTTCAACCACCTGCCTACCACCACCAGTAGGAGCTGGCAATTAACTAAACAAACTTTAAATTTATGTTACATTTGATGCCTAAACAGGGCGATTTATAAAGCAAACTATTTAATTTGTAAGGCACAGGTGCACTTACGTAGAGACATCAATGTCTTATATGTGTTGAATAGGGAAGAGGCAATCAAAACCAAAATTTCAAAATATAGTCAACTTCCGGTTTTGTGTTTTGTGCTAATGAAGGTGGCATATAAACAATATAGATGACCTAGAAGACAAATTAGGGCTTATAATCACTATCAACTGACCTGCCAACCACTACTGGGTGGCGACTAAAAATCAATTTTACGTGTTAAACTTAGCGTCAAACAGGGCGACGGCGTACAAACTATTTAATTGACAAAGACTTAATTTACGTGTCATAATTTGGCGGCGATTTGCGCGTACATTGCGGTGTTTTAGATGATTTAAATTATTTGTTTCTAGCCGCACGTGTTCACTTAAGTAGAGCATATGACTTAATTAGGTTTTAACAGGCAAGAGGCAATCAAACCAAAAATGCAACGTTGCGAACTTCTGGTTAGTGTTTGTGATTAAGAATTTGTATGTATAAAATAATATTGATCACCTGAGACAATTCGGGTATTCATAATCAAAATCAACTACCCGCTTACTCTCCAGTGGGTGCGGGTAAATTACAAAACACTTTCAATTTTATGTGTTATATATTAACGTTAACCAGATGACTTAGAAGAAACTATTTGATTGAGGTGCTGTATATGCACTTAGATAGAGATCTCAACGTTTGTACTTATTTAAAAATTTTTAAAAATTCGACACGGGCTTTTATAATCACAATCAACCACCGCTCATTACTCACCAGAAGCGGCACCACCAAAATACTTTTAATTTATGTGTTACACTTAGCGCTTCAAACAAGGAGATTTAGAAGAAGCAATCTGATGATTGCGGTAGCCAACATTGTATTTAAGATATAGAGTTTTGATATATTAATATATATTAACAAACTAGGATTAGAAGATATTGACTAGTTATTATTTATAGAAATATTGATTATATTTATTATTATTTATATTTGATATATTATTATTATTATATATAATATTATATCTATATTATCTGAATACCATTCACTAGTAGTAGCGATATCAAACGATTATATTCAGGTGGTTTATTGATTATTGGAGAAGAAGGTTGGTATAGTTGAGTCATGAAGATTCAACCGGAAAACAAAATCTGTTCTCAGTACCCTGGTTCTGTTTTCAGCTTGTAGCTATGTGGGCGTATGAAACAACATGGATCACCTGGAGGACACATTGGCCATAATCACCATCAACCAACCAGAGGCGGCACTTGCAAAACACTTAATTTTATGTGTCACACTTTGGCGGCCATTAGCGTAAACAGGGATTTAGAGTTCAAACTAATACCGACAGCCGCAAAATTACTTTTGGCACAGACATTAGTCATATCAGTTGAACAGAAAGACGCACCAAAACCAAAAGGCTAAAATTGCCAATCTCTAGTTTTGTGTTTTAGCTTATGGCTATATGTATGGCGAAGTTATGGATCAACGGAGACACTCCCATGCACATGATCACTATTACACACCATCCGCTCATCACCACCTGTGGAGCGGGGCAATTGACCAAACCACTTTTAATTTACGTTACAGTTAGCGTTTAAACAGGGTGATTGAAGAACCAAGATATTTGGACAGTAGAAATGAACATGTGCACTTACGCAGAGAACCACGTCTTATTTGAGTTGAGCAGGGAAGAGGCAATCAAACCACATCAAAATTGATGCCACTCTGGTTTCGGTGTTTGCTGCCACGGCCTTTCGCGCGTAAACTAGATGACTTAGATGATTCAAACTATTTGTTTCTGATACGTATCGCTCACTTTGGCAGAGAGACATTAGACTTAATTGGCTTAATAGGCAGATAATCACAAACCAAAATTCCAAATTACAGAACTTCCGGTTTAGTGTTTGTGATTATGAAATATGGGCGAATAAAATAACATTGGATCACTTGAGACACCTGGCTTGTATAATCAAAATCAACAACTAACGCTCACACCCTTCAGTGGCGGCAAATCAAAACACTTTCAATTTTACGTGTTATATTTTGAAATAACCAGGATGACTTAGAAGAAAATCCATTTGATCGCGTGCTGCACATGTGCACGTTAGATAGAGATGTCAACGTCTTTATAATTATTTAAACATTTTTAAAAATTGAATAATAAATTATATCTGAATAATTAGGTAAGTATAGTGTTGCGTGCATAAGCAAGGTGACTTAGATGATGAACTATTGTTTCTGAGAAGCCACACGTGTCTTATTTTGTAAGAGACATTTCAACCCTTATATGAGTTGAAATAGAGGAGTGGTAATCAACAACGCAAAATTGCACCCAGCAACTTAGTGTTTCCAGCTTGCGACGGCGGGAAGGCGTATAAAACTACGATAACTTAGAAGACACAGTTCGCTTTATAACTCTTCAACTATCCGCCTACCACCACCAGGAGCGTTACACCAATCAAAACTTTCGACGATGTGCAGTTATACCTTTAGCGTCAAACAGGCGATTATAAAGCAAACTATTTAATTATGGTAGTTGCAGTGCACTTACGTAGATATCAACAATGTCTTTATATACTGAATGTGAAGAGGAACAAAACCTAAAATTTCAAAATTGAGGCCAACCAATGAAGGGGGCATATAAACAATATAGATGACCAGAAGATGCTAGGCTTTACACCATCATCAACCATCTGCTACAACCACCAGGGTGGAAATATTTCAAAACATTTTTACGAAGGAATGGTAAAAGCAACCACGATCTGTAGAATAGGTAATGATGTAGAGACATCGTCCCATATGTGTTTAACAGGGAGAGGTGTTCAGAAACCAAAATTTCAAAATTACAGAATTTCGTTTATGTTTCAGATTATGAATTGTAAGGGCAAATAACATTATTGATCACTTGAGACACCGGGCCATAATCAAATCAACCACCCGCCCATGTCTTTCAGTGGCGTGGTACCACGTTACTTTAATTTTGATGCGAGACGGCGTTTAACCAGGATGACTTAGAAGAAGAACCATTTATCGCAGCCGTACACGTGCGGTCGTTAGAGAGATGTCAACGTTCATAATTATTTAACATTTTAAAAATTCGAATAATAAATATCTGAAATAATGTGGTAGTGCCGCGTGCATAAGCAAGGTGACTGATGATTAAACTATTTGTATCCGATAGCCACATGTTCACTAAGAAGAGACATCAACCTCTTATATGGGTTGAACAGAGAGTGCAACGTACAACAAAAATTCAAATTGCTAGCAACTTAGTGTTTCCAGCTTGCGACGTATGTAAGCGTATAAACTATATTGATAACTTAGAAGACACACCGCTTTCACAATCCCTTCAACAATCCGCCTACTACCACCAGGATGTTTACAATTAACCAAAACACCTTAAAATATTATGTTATACTTTAGCGCCTAAACAGGGCGACTTATAAAGCAAACTATCGCACTGACAAAAAGCACTTGCAAATTTTACGTGTCGTTAAATTTGGCGGCGATTTGCGCGTAAATATTGTGGTGTTTTAGATGATTTAAACCATTTATTTCAGACAGCCGCACGTGTTCACTTAAGCAGAGACATAATTTATTTGCCAGCAGGGAAATTGCAATCAAAACCAAAATTTTCAAATTGCTGTGAACTTTCGGTTTAGTGCGTTATTATGGTATATGCGGCGTATAAAGCAATATGGATCGCGAGGACAGTTCACGGGCGCACATGATCACCATCAACCTCCGCTCTGTCATCAGGAGTACACCATCAAACCTACTTTTAATTTTACGTGTTAGCGTTTAGCGCCTAAACAGGGTGACTGAAGAAACAAGATATTTGATGCTCAGGTAGCCGAACATGTACTTTACGTAGAGAACACGCTTATTTGAGTTGAGTATGAAGAAGCAATCAAAACCAATAATTTTAAAATTGATGTCACTTCGTTTTGTGTTTGTTACACGGTTTTCGCGCGTAAACTAGATGACTAGATGAATCAAACTTATTTGTTTCATAGCCGCACGTGTTCATTTCATAGAGACATTATCTCTTATTTAAGAACAGAAAATCAGCAATCAAAACCAAAATTTCCAATTAGCTGTGAACTTTCGGTTTATGTTAGCTATGAAGTATATGGGCGTATGAAGTAATATGGGTCAATCAAGGATACCTTGGTTATAATCACAATCAACCACGCATACATCACCAGCGGCACTGACCAAACATTTTTAATTTCATTAACAGTAAAGTTAATTTAGCGCCTAAACAAGAGATTTAGAAGAAGAATTATTTGATTGCAGCCACAACTTCTACGGGCGGAGAGTTTAAGGTTTTATATGGGTTGAAATAAAGGAGTGGTAATCAACAAAACCAAAATTAAATGGCTGTCAACTGTTTTGTTTTCCGGTTTAAGGTATGAATCATTTAGAGGACACCCTGGCGTTCATAATCACCATCAACTTCCCATCACCACCAACAGGGAGGAGCAGGAAAGTAATCAAAACCAAAATGTCGGGCACGACGCAGGTTTCGGGTTTAGTGTTTCCAGCTTATGAAGTATGTATGTATAATACAATATAGATCACCTAGTGGCCACCTGCCCATCACCACCGCAGCGGGGTTATGATGATTCAACCATTTATTTCCGACATTCGCAAGTGTTCACTTTACGCAGAGAAATCAATGTCTTATATGAGTTGAACAAGGAAGAGACCGAAAACAAAAATTCAAAATTTAGTAACTTGGTTCTGTTTTCCGCTTGTGAAGCATGTGGGCGTGCGAACAATATGGGATCACCTAGAGACATTGGCTTATAATCACCATCAACCACAACCAGAGTGCGGTAACGGTGCAAAACACTTTCAATTTTACGTGTCATACTTTGGCGGCCATATGCGTAAACAGGATTTAGATGATTCAGTCCAATAATTTCCGACAGCCGCGCGTGTTCACTTTGCCAGAGGTTAGCCTCATTTGCTGAATAAAGACGCAATCAAACCAAAAGGTCAAAATTGCTGTCAACTTAGTTTTGTGCTTTAGCTATGGCTAAGGTGTATAAAGTACAGGACAACTAGAGGACACCCCGGCGTATACTGATCACGACAATCATCCGCCTACCACCACCAGGAGTGGGGCATGACCAAACCATTTTTAATTTACGTGTTACAGCGAAGGCCCAAACAGGGTGACTTAGACCCAGATATTTGATTGCGGTAGCCAACATGTGACCTTTGCTAGAGAAATCACGTCTTATTTGAGTTGAGAGGAAGGCTAAACAAAACCAACAATTTCAAAGTGATGTCAATTTCCGTTTGCTCTATACACGGCCTTCGCGCGTAAACTAGATGACTGATGATTCAAACTATTCGTTTCGACAGCCGCACGTGTTCACTTAAGTAGACATTAGACTCAATTAGGTTTAATATAAGAGTAATCAAACCAAAATTCTAAATCTGATATCAATCCCGGTTTTGTGTTTTGTGCTAATGAAGTGTGTGGGCATATAAACAATAGATGACTTAGAAGACAACTAGGCTTTCTATAATCACCATCAACCACCCGCCAACCACCACCAAGGGCGTGACCAAAAACTTTCAATTTACGTGTTAAACTTAAGCGCCTAAACAGGGCGACGAAGTTATTAAACATTTTTAAAAATCTGATTACCGGGCTTATATCACCTTCAACCACCGCCTACCACCATCAGAGCGTTGGCACTAATCAAACAAAACTTTAAATTATGTGTTACATTTGAGCGCCTAAACAGGAAGGGGACTTATAAAGCAAACTATTTAATTATGGTAGCTGCACAGGTACTACGTAGAGACATCAATGTCTTATGGCGTGTTAACAGGAAGAGGCAATCAAAATCAAAATTAAAAATTGATGTCAATTTTGTTTTGTGTTTTGTGCTAATGAAGTGGGCATATAACAATATAGATGAGCTAGAAGATAACCACATGGCTTAATCATCGACAACCCGGCAACCACCACCAAGGGCGGGGTAATTGACCAAAAACTTTTAATTTTACGTTACAGTTTAGCGCCTAAACAGGGCGACTTAGAAGAACCAAGATATTTGATTGCGGTAGCCGAACATGTGCACTTTACGTAAAGACATCAATGTCTTATATATGTTGAACAAGGAAGAGGCAATCAAAAACCCAAAAATTTCAAAATTGATATCAATTTCCGGTTTTGTGTTTTGTGCTAATGAAGTGTGTGGGCATATAAACAATATAGATGAGCAAAAAGATAACCATGGCTTTCATAATCACCATTAACCACCCGGCAACCAAAACCAAGGGCGGGGTAATTGACCAAAAAAGCTTTTAATTTTACGTGTTACAGTTTAGCGCCTAAACAGGGTGACTTAGAAGAACCAAAATATTTGATTGCGGTAGCCGAACATGTGTACTTTACGTAGAGAAATCAATGTCTTATATGGGTTGAACAAGGAAGAGGCAATCAAAAACCCAAAAATTTCAAAACTTATGTCAATTTCCGGTTTTGTGTTTGCTGCATATGGCCTTTCGCGCGTAAACTAGATGACTTAGATGATTCAAACTATTTGTTTCTGACAGCCGCACGTGCTCACTTTAAGTAGAGACATTAGACTCTTAATTGGATTTAACAGGCAAGAGGCAATCACAAAACCAAAAATTTCCAAATTGCTGCGAACTTCCGGTTTAGTGTTTCCAGATTATGAAATATGCGGGCGTATAAAATAACATTGATCACCTAGAGGACACCCCGGGCTTTCATAATAAAAATCAACCGCCCGCCTACACCCTCTAGTAGCGTGGCAAATTACCAAAAACACTTTCAATTTTACGTGTAATATTTTGGCGTTTAACCAGGATGACTTAGAAGAAGAAAACTATTTC
>NW_021650776.1:0-11025 GCF_001188975.3 Bactrocera oleae | reverse complement strand
AGGTCTTCAAAGTAGTCCTTCGTAGCGACAATAATCTCTTTATTAGATTCAAATTTTATTGCAAAAGAAGTCACATGGAGTCAAATCTGTGAAATAGTGTAGATGGGTCATCACTCCGTAACCTAGTTTGACCAATTTGGACGTGGCGCCGAGGTTTGATTTCTCATTGTGGAAAACTACTTTTTTATTCGTCATATGAGGCCGGTTTTGCTCCAATTCGATATCGAATCAGCACAATTATTCAGCCTAGTAGAACGCTGTGAGCATTTTGCCCTTCTCCAGTCGAGAGATTCACAACTTGTGCATCCCAGAAATCGGTAGCTATGCCATTTCCAATGCAAAGCAGAGTCTTCGAAGCAGATTCACCGCATGACGTCCTCTGTTTCGACTGCTTCTTGCTCTCTACTATGTACCAGTGGATCTATGTTTCGTAGAAGGTCGCAAAACTACGCAGATCTTCCTTCGATTTATTCGGATTGCGCTAAAAAACGCCAAACTTTGCTGCGAAGTGGTCTGACTGTTGGACTTGTTGAGCAAACGCCGCAGCCATCGCGTCGACAGCTTTCTCATGCAGTATATAACACACACGGCTTTTCGAGTTGTTCACTGTCACCTGGTTATTCTCTGTGGTAGCCATTTACGAGACACTTGGTAGTGGCTCCTTTAAAAACTACGTTGAAGCTCGTTACATTTCTTTTATATTTTTTCTAAAATGGTTTCATGTCCATAAGCTCTGTTAACCAATAACAAAAATAACTTTTAAGTATCAGTATTCAATATACTCACAATAGTCTAATTTAATCTAACAATGGTTGACTACTACGACTACTAAAAAGTAGAGTGACAAGTCTATCTGCTCACGCATTTACCATATTTATCATTTTCACGCCATAGAATACCCTCTAATAACTGTAATAATCAGGTTTTTCTAACAACAAAACATTAAATGAAAATTTAACCACAAAATCAAGTTCAACTTGAATAATAAGTAGCCAAGGACCTTAAAAACAAAAACAACAAAACCACAATGAAGTTAGAAAAGACGAAGAAGAAATACAAAAAAACAAAAACTAAGATAAATTAAAATTAAGTAACAAATATAAACAAGTTATAAGGAAAAACAGGAAGGTTGTTGCTTGAAACCAAAACGCATAAACGACACACCAATAGGTGGCCCGACGCCGTATGACAACAAGAAAAGTGTTACATATTTGTGTTTGCACGAAAAAGGTTCAAGACATTTTTTAACACATTTCACCAGCTAAAATTAAGGAAATATGAAGAGTATAACAACAATACAAGAGCAACAATGATGGAGTGAAAATATAAAGAGGAATGAAATGAATTGTCAGCGCAGTAACAGATATTCACCACCTTTTGCACTGTAAGTACGCTTAGTGCCACAATAAAGAACGTATGCTAATGTAATAATTTTGTTTTTTTTGCATATTTCGGTGTATTAATTTGGTTTCTTGTTTTTGTGCCTTTTTTTACTTTCTAAATTCCCTAATCCTTTTATGTGTTTGTAGCGCGCCGCGCTTTGGCTTTCCACACTTTTTCTTCGCCTTATCCCTCGTATTATTAGTTAATGCCTATTACACAATAACTTGTTGTAAGTGGCTCGCTTTCCTGTTTTGTAGTCGGTTGTCAAGTTACACATAATTGTTTGTAACTTGTCGTGATTTTTTTCACTGATTTTACGCACATTTTCGTTTGCTTTCGCCGATTAAGATGCCAAAATGTTTTTGTTGTTGTTGTTTTACTTAAATCGATTATTAACGACCACTGAAGAATTTAAAGTATTTCTTCGTGTTTTTTTGTTCATGTCCTACGCTTCAATGTATTAAAAATATACAATTGTGTGAAATTAAAATGCTAATGATGATTATATAAAGAACTTTGGTGACAAAATCGTGTTTTGTTATATTGTAAACGTTAGTGGGTATTTGAGATGAGAGCTGGTTGTGCGTCTGTAAACTTGAAATTGACAAGATGGCCATTATTTTTAAAAGAATAAACTAAGGATATAGAATGTGAACTTTAGATTTTCTGTTTTTAAAAAATAGCACCCATTTGATATTAAGCACTTATGCCAGCGCGTCTTACAATCGTCAAAACACTTCTTAAACTCCTTTGCTATAGCCTTTAAGCTCTTTCAGGCATTTCAACTATCTTGTAAAACGACCCATTAGGTTCTCCTGTTTTGGAAACAGAAAAAACATGGAGCCAAGTCTGGCGAAGGCTGGGCTTCGGTACTGTATTTTTTACAAGAATTCACGAACAAACAACGAAATGAGATTAACGATCTATTAGCGTATGCTTAGTAAGCAATGATACAGCTGAAAAGTTATCATACTTCATGGCATATTTATTAACATATAAAAAAATTTTGAAAGTTTGACTCTCCAAACCAGCGAAATTCTTAATTTATAAATTCGTGGCTTCTAAAACACCCCGTAAAGCCTAAATACTAACATTTTGTGTAGTAACAATATATTTAAATAAGGATAAATCCCCCGTTCTGTGTTTGCGTTTGTAAGATCAACTTAAACGGATAGCAAAAAAAAATAAAAATAATAATAATTAAAATTCAAGGTTAAATAACTGTATTATTTTCTGTATTATAACAGTCTTATTTTGCGTAATGTTTGTGCTTAGTAAAGTCTAGACGTAGTTGCGTTTTTCGAATTTTATGAAGATGTATTTGATTATACAAAGATGTTAAATATTTGAGAAGTATACATATGAGTAAATACATTATGTACTTTAAAAGCTCGCATACTCTTATTAACAATCTGCGGTAGGTCTGCGACGGAACGTGTCTATGTTGAGGAAGATATTCACGCTCAAATTATCTGAAAAACAAAATCATTAAACTTCGACTCACCTTCAAGCACATTTTTATAGAATAAAATAGTGCAAAAATTATCTTTATCTTGATTTTGATTTACTTTTGTATGGCAGCTATATCCTATAGCGGTGCGACTGAACAATATATCGAAATTGAGCATTGTCGAAATTAAACTATGTAAAATTTGTGTGAAATAAAAAATTTTTAAAAAAGACTTGATTTTGATTGAACTGTTTGTAGCATCTATATACTTGTAGTGTTCGATACCGAGGTTCCATAAATGAGCAGCTTCTTGTAGAAAAGGGCTGTTGCAAAATTTCAGATCGATATCTCAAAAATCAGATCAAATATATACAGACATACGGACAGACAATGCATCTGATTAAACGACTCAGCTCAAATGCTGATCATTATTACACTATATACAATTTGATAGGTCTCTGGTTTTCTTCTGTGTGTTATAAACTTAATATTCCCTATCAGTTAGGTAATATGAAGTATTTATTTTCAAATAAATAAATACAGGTAATGAATATAGGAGTAGATAAAATTTTGATTTTTTATGATTTCGTTTTCCCAAAGAATTCCACTTTTCGATAAAACTCTCACTAATTTGATTGAAAATGAAAATTTTGAAATCTTTTCCGTCGTTTATTCAGAAGAATTACATTAAGAAAATTTGTATAAATTCAAAACTATCGAGTTAGTCGCTACCGGAAAATCTCTCTCACTTTAAAACACTGTTCAAAACACGCGTTTAAGTTTGAAGCATTTATGTACTTGGCTGGTTCGTAATACATATCGACCAAAAAATATAGACAAACAATTTAATTGCAAATAAATAATATTTAAAAACTAAAAACACGCTTTCGATAGTTCGTATATTCTGAGATTCAGGACTCACCTAAAGGTAATTTTACACCTCCTCTATAAAGCTCACAGCGTATTTATGAAAAGAGCAAAGGACTTTCCTCGCAAATTTGATTGAGTTAGCTAAGGTTTGAAAATATACATTAAACCATTTAGGGGCAGGGTTAACCCCACCTTTAAAATAGTGCGGAAAACTGTTATCAAATTATGCATTGTCATCGGTCCTTGATACGTCTGCAATTCAAGTCAATCAAACTTCTGGAAACCGTTGAAAATTAGCTCTAAAATACCATTACTACACACCAACCCAAGCTCATAAAAAGCTATTAAAAACGATTTTTAAAAATTCTAAATAGGCATAAACCCTAATTAGTTAGGAATAAAAATTATAATCACTTAAAATACTTTGCTGCCGAAAAATTATCTTTCATATATGTAATAAGATTTGCAAATAATAGATCTAAATACTGCTCTAAATCTATTATATTTTCTTCTATAAACTAAAATATATAAATTTATGTTTTTGAAAATTATTTATTTAAAAATGCATTGATGCACATACTTACATATGTATGTTGTAAGTCATAACACAACAAATAGTTTTTTACGTAAATTTAGTGGAAGCACCACCCATTTAATATAGTATAACATACCTATTATACCTAATATGCGCCTATTTATATGGTTGCATGGCACAGCCTATTTCCCTCAAGCATCACTCAAGCAAGTAATTTTTCCAAAAATTGTATTCGTTGACCCAATTTGATGTAGAATGTGCATCACTTTCACGTTAATAACACATCCGACATATACGCATATGCATACTGTAAATAAACTACATATATGTATGTAATTTACATGATGGATATTTACATAAAAACACCGAAATTCACACAGAAGGGAGCATGTCATAGCCGTTTAGTAATTTATGACTGCAACAGACCAATGTTTCAAATATGCGTCATATGTATATGATGATATTGTATGTTGGCATACATAGGTGTGAATATATACCCAAACAAATTGCAAAAGGCGAACGAAGACGATAGGCCGCAAGACGTGATGTGCGTCATTGCACGAGACCCCACAAAAATAGAAATTGAGGAAAACGCACAAATTAACATATATAACTTTTTATAATACACATACAATGGTGGATGTAATAGCTTTGTGCCTAAATAGTTAAGAGCATAAAGTTGCAAGAATTGTCAAAGCTGTGTAGCAGTGCAGGCGCATACAACGATTTGCGTCTTGAAAATTACCAACCAATAATGTATGTATTAGTATAACGATTACATATATGTACAAACACAAGCTTCTTCGGATTCACTCGAATGGCCTTCATGCTATTCATTCACTGCACATATGTATATATAGCAAGCTTATTTCTGTGCAAGCAACGTTTTCATACCTTGCTTTATATTAAGCCGCAAGCTTCGGCAAACACAATCATCCTCTTTTGTCTAAACACCTACACGTGCGTGAGTTTGCCCCTAAAACGCTTACACGTTGCTAATCAGAATTTATCATTCAGTACAATTCTCGAACACATAATACATACGAGTACATACATATATGTGATACATAAATATAGTATTATAGCAGTTATTATTTAATATACACCGCCCTTATGTAAATGATAGTTTTAGCGTTGTAGTATTACGTAAGTAAATGAACTAATTTTTTTATAAGCCGACATTTTGCGAAAAAATTATATTTAAAACAAAAAAGATATGTACCTTATGTTAGAAATTATGGTAATTCACATTGTAATAACCTGAGTAGGTCTATTAAGTTTGCCATGATATAACAGTCCAGAAGCGACACATCGGAGACCTTACAAAAACATTCTATAAATATCAGCGACGCGCTTATGATTAAGCCATATCTGTCTGCTGCCTATACGTCAATGTATATGAGCACACAACTATCCCTCATTCTAGATAAGTTTGAATTTCGCATTACCTCTTTCTCCAAAGGCTGCACATTTCCCAATGCGCCGATATCTGATCACTATAGCAATAATAATAATATCGATCACATAAGCACTCAGCGTTGTAATACAGCAACTTGATCGTTTCGCAACACGTTTATTCTAGTGGATAATGCGCATCCGCAGTGAAGCTGTACAGTGCACACCCGAATAAGGAGAATTTTTTCAGCTATAAGCGTAATAAACCCAAATTGTCAGATTTATTTGCTGATGATAATCCACAAGCCATTGTTGCGACGCCGTTACATCCTCAAAAAGTCATTATTTTGCCATACCCTATGGGTAGAGGAAATCATTGGTTCATATTTCTTCAAAATGAAGCCGATCTTAATGTGACAGATAATGGCGAAATAATAAATATAATGATATACCTATCAATGACTATTTGTGATCTGTATGGGAGGAGTTGATTATGGAGACCTGGATCTACATCCATACAGCCAACGAAACAATAAATTAATTGATCGAAAACTTTTATGTAAGCTCATATATCGCGGTTGTAAGCCTCGGCCGGTCCAAGATCTGGTGAGTCACCGCTGGCTATTTTTGTAGGTATGTTAATCGTTGTCTACATAAATAAAGCCTGAGACGTTGACGTTTCTTGAAGAATATTCGACGTCAATTGCTGTAAAATTGTGGGTCGAAAATTTCGCCTCTCGGCTGGAAATCATTCGGAGCCCAACCGCGACTCACTTGCCCGAAATTATGTTAAAACGAGTTATAGCAAAGATTAAACTTTATATCTTTATATTATAACTGCATGTGATTGTGAAAATGCCCAATATCCCCATTATCTAACAAAAATATTAATACAAAACTTTTTACTCTCAAATATATGTTTAATAATCTAAAAGAAAGAATTCGATTCCTTTTCGTCTACTCTCTAGCATACATTTTTTATCTTCCGCTAGAAAATTAAAATTTCTAAAAATCGAAATTTGGTTTCATCCCCGTTGCAAAATCGATTTCAACAGATCTCGACTTTCTGAGGTCAAGGAAGCGTCCCAACATTTCCACGATGATGTCCGTTGTCTTATGTATGTGTGTGTATGGATTTATGTAAACCTCTTATAACTTTTAACGCTCAACCCGATTGAATAATATTAAAGGGTTCAATTGCACTTTTTCGTTAATTTGACCAATCGACAAAGTAGATTTAGAAATCTCAAAAATTTTTTGAAAATCTTCAACGACTATCCATCGACACCAAAAAACTAATCAGTTTCTAATACCTTGAAGAAACACATCTTTGCCCGCAAAACCGGTCGTAACGGTTGATTTGCGAGATATCGAAAACGAAAAATTTCGAAAAAAAGCGCGAAAGCTCAAAGCAGGAAAAAACGAAATTAAACGCTTAACGTATGAAATTATGCGGGAAGTGCAGGGCTGCCTTGAGCACCGCTTTCCACATTTTTCTAAAGTTCCAGACTACTATCATAAATATATATTATACACATTTATATTACCTTGGACCCTAGTTTTGACCGGACAACCCTATCGATATAACGTATTATTAATAAAATAGCTCTTTAGACCTTACATAATTTGATTCACCGACTGAATTAAGGCCTCTCTGAATTTCTAAAAGACCTTCGTATATTAGATAGTATTATGATTTCTACGAGTCTTATTTGAACACGGGATTTATATAATGCCGACGAATAGCTATCCCACGTACTATTGCATTTGTTTTTTTGCCTGCTAAGCAAAAAATCGCTTATAAACCCACTCACCCCCATAACAGGCTCACCCTTCGCATCTGTACCAATTTTGCTTGACAAAACGCATTGTCTGCGTTACTTTTCATGCCACATAGTAAAATGAGTTGTTACACGTAGTGCGTATTCATGTGTTGTTGTTTGCTGTGTCTCTCTTTCAGTGTTATCGCTGGAAGCTCTGTTGTTGTATGCAGTTACAGGATTTGTAACACGATTTTGCTGGCTGCTGCACAGCTTATTGGCTGTTCTGTAAGGAGACCCCAATTTTTAACCCCCACTACGCCTTGCTCACAATCACATTATCGGTGTCCATGCAATATAAGAACAAGTTACATCCTGTCGTTGCTTCATCGAGCATATCGATTTCAAATCAGCATTACATAGAATACACATATATATAAACATGCATATGTGAGCTTACTAGAAGCTTGACCGCGTAAAGAGCTTTTGTTATAGTATGTATTATTATATCTGTGCATGCAGTATTATTCGACAGAATTTACATATTATGTATAATATATATACATACTAATATTACACCTGAGTGCTAATACAAAAATATATACAAAGCAGCTTTTATTTATTTATTGACACATAGAATATAAATAAATATGTACTGTCCATATATAATATCCATATACACAAGTATTTGAAGTCTGAAATTTCGCGCATTTTTTGTATGTATTAAAAAAATAACTATTATTTTTACTCACTTTTATCAACAATTCATTATATTAATATTCAAAAAATATTCAAAGAAAATAATGGGAAAGATGGGAACAAATTTTCTTTCTACAAATAGCGATTCATAAAATATATCGTTTTCATCTTGTAATTTTTCAAATCTTTTAATAAAAAAAATTTTTAAATGTAAAATAAGGAGTTTTGCCTAACGGTTCAAAAAAACTTGTATATACATTAAGGTATTAATTTCGAATAAACCCGCCGATTGCCACGCCTCATATTGACCATTAATCTCAAAGTAACTCGTAATTCGCAATTCAATAATCTTTCTGTAGATATTTTTAAATTCTAAACTGTCAAAAGTAAAACTTTTCGATTTTTTATTTCTGACTAGACTCTTAAGAGGGGTAATAATGAATGAATTTAAGTAAATTATTACTTAAATTTCAGAGTATTGATAAATTGTTTACACTTTAACCAAAGTTTTCTTGTAACTTTTTGCTTTACTTCTAAATGAAAACGCAAACAAAGCCACATTAATCGATTTATTAATAACTCATGGTCAGAGTGTAGATGATACTCTAAATAATTTCCAAGATAACGGAAATTAAAAGAAAATCGAGTCACCAATATTGCTAATTAGCCCTGGTTATATTTTCGTTCATTATTTGCAGTGTTTAAAGGTCTAATGCAATAATTATGTAATGGGCTGTGTAAAACACGCGTATTGCCAGTAAGTTGTAATTAAAAATTACATTGCTTTAATTTTTTTAGCATTATATAAACTCCATCTAAGATTATTTTTCAAATAAACAAAAAAAAAACCAAAACTAAACTAATTAACTTCAATAATCTACTAATCGTGGCTTACGTTAATTACAAAGCTAATTTTGCTCGGTGCAAAAAGAACAAATTGTTTTAAAACATGATTCGTCATACAGCTTGTAAGACGCAAAAATTCTAAAAACTAAATGCAACATAAATTGCCGATAAAGCGGAAAAAAATACTATTACAACAATCATCTTGTAATGGCTAAACGAATCGATCACAAAAACAACAAGTTAACTATCGGTTATATTTTTGCTAAATTCACGACGACTGTAAACTCGAGAAAATTCTTAAATAATGTTTTGGCGCAAAATGTAAAAAAAGCAAAAAATGCTGTAACATTAACTATTCACTAATGGAAAGATTGCACAAAATTATTACACGCAAATAAGCTTCAAGTAGGTGTAATATTGGGAAGTCACTACATATGTATACCTTATTTAAATGTAAGTAAATTTTTATGTAGTACATTTCATATTTTCATTATTAATTTGACACTGTATCAATCATGCTAATTTACTGCCATTAATTACAAAACATATCGTTATGATTTAAAAGCATACCTCAGTAATGCGAGTTGTTACTTTAGCATTATTTTTAGACTAACTAAAGTTCTCCTTTGGGTCCTCATGAACGCGACTGTTAAAACAATATTTCAAAGTATCTTCTGTGAAAAAATTCCCAAAACCATCTCTCACCCTTGATCCTTGAGACCTAAATCAAACATGACATTGTGGTGGTTAAATTATTTCCCACATTGGATTGAGTATATAAGGTCAGCAGTGAACTCCAATGTGCTAAGAAAAGAAGTCTACTTGCTTAGGTTAAGAAACATTAATATTCCATGTCCTCTCTCTCTTAACAGTCAACATAATTTCAGCTAACAAAATGTGTTGTAAGTATTTTCTATCAAAGTATCGCGGTAGTTTGATAATTCCTCAATCTTACAGTTAGTATGAGAGTAGCGATTCTATGTTTTAGCAATATACGAAAATATATTATATTATATGCATATAGACACACATTTCAAAATATTTGTTTTTTTTAACTTTCTAAAAGACTGTAAAATGTAAGTATTCGCAAAAACTAACTGCTCTAATTTGTTACTAAAATCAGCAAAAAAATATTTTTTTTCACTTTTCTAACTCAACTCCCTTGTACTATGCGTGATCTACATTAGCTAAAGCCCAAACCAAATTTACATAACCTTTCACATTATTCACATTAATTTCCCATCACTCCCATGAATCACATAAATCAATTCTTTTCTAATTGCTTTATTTGGCCAAGTACCCTGCTTGTTAAAATTTATGTTCATTTAAAACAGCAAAAACAAGATCTCAATAAAATATTTTTCGTTGTGCTTGCTTTTGCATGTTAATGCACCTTTGCCCTTTCCACCAATAAAACAAATAAGTTACTACTTTTGTTGATTACGAATTTTTCGTAACGCAATATTGTTATTGTTCTTTTTGTTTGTTACCGAACACTCTCAAGTGCCTCCATTTTGTTAAGTTTTCGCAAGTTTGCATGCATTTAATTGCTCACACTACATTTCGCGTACACTGCTGTTGCTGCTTTTGTTAGTATTGCCTCTGCATGCATTTGGCCTGTATGTGTAGAGAGTTGATAACGAGCATGAGAGTGGGGAATTTTAAATTGTATGCGCTGATTGGTCAATCGTTTGCGAAATCTTTATTTGCATTTTATTTTACAATAACAACAAGTGTTGCAGTAGTTGCTGGTGTGTGTTTATGAAGCTCGTATGCAAATGCATACAGTTCTCTGGTGTACTGTAGTTTATTGGTCACTGTTGTTTTTTAGCGAATGTATGAGAGTGCGAATGCAGACATTTTTTTAGAGAAGTTAGTAACGGATACTCTAAAATGAAATAATGATTTGTAGTGACTGTGCACAAAATATTTATTGATTTGGGTCATTGATGTATGACGCTTGTGCAGGATTACGAATTTTTCAACTCGAAATTTTTGAATTAAAAATTAAATTATTCGAAAAACAGAACTAAAAACTGTAGATTTAATTTTTGATCCCAAAATCAGAATCGAAAATTGATAAAATA
>NW_021650729.1:0-38450 GCF_001188975.3 Bactrocera oleae | reverse complement strand
TTACACGCCTTCACGCACGCTTTGTTATTTAAAATTTATATTATAGCATCCTGTTTGTTTTTAATTTTTCTGTTTCGTTTTGTTTCTGCTTTGTTTCAATTTACATTTCACTTTTTGCGCACACAAATTTTCTATCTGCTTGCAATTAAAAATAAATGTTGTAAGTATTATTTTTAGTTCCAACGCTATTGTTGTGTTTGCTTATTGTTGCTTTTCTTTTTGAATTTCTTCTTTTTACTCAGCCAAATTGCAATTTTTGAAATTTTGAATTTGAATTTTAGAAATTTTGTTGCAGCAGCGCCAACGCTGTTCACTTGTTGTTGTTGTATTGCGTGCGCTGTTTTTGTCCCTGTTATGTGAAAACCAGTACTAGAAAATGTTTTCCAAAGGTGCCTAAACGAAAATTTTGTTTCGAAACTGTATTATACAATGAGAATTAGGTAACTGTTGGGTTGTAGCTAATTTTCAATTTGAAAACTTACCTAAACTCGGTTTTGCTTTTGATTTTCAGCCAACAACAGTTTCGCACTTTTTGCTTTGTTTTGCATTTTGTTCTTTATTCTTCCATTGCATGTTTTTGTAATATTTACAAAAAGGTCTAGAACGTTTGAATTGGTTTATTTTAACTGTTTTCCACTACATATTTATCATTCTTTCTATTTGTTTTCTCAAGATGTTTTGCTTATTTAGCCTGAACTGTTTATTTACTATTTGTTGTATTTTGCGCTAATCAAATTTTCACTTGTTTATTATATATGTATATATTATTTATGCATACTATATAAAATTTAACTACTTTTAAAGTTTATTTATTATTGCTTTTACTTATAGGCACCCAATTACTAAATCCATTAATAGAAATTAAAATTATTTATTTTCATTTTTATAAAACCTAACCTTCAACTAGATGGTTGTTTTCTAACAAAACAAAATAATATATATAATATTTGAGAATTTTGCCTGAAAGTGTTAAAAATATTTAAAATATTTGTCTGCTTTTGAGATTTGCGTTTTAAAAGGTTTTTAAGGTTATGGAAGGAAAATTAAAGTGTGTGGTTTAACCTATGAGACTGTGACTTGGTAAATACTTTAAAGGAAAGCGCTTGTGGCAGTAGCACGAATACAAAATCGTATTGATTTGAAATTATAATTTTTCCAGCAAAAGTTGCCTATTGAGAATTTGTAGGAGTTATGTCAGATAATAATTACATCCCTTAAACTTATACGCAGATTTACACACTGACGATCACCTGAAGTCCGCTGCATCGGTTATCCAAACCTGTTGGATTAATATTTACGCTATTTTTAACATCAGTTTTTAATAAGGTTTGCGTTCAACATTACTATGGTATCAATTAATTTTTCTATAAAATATTGTAAAGACAGTATTACAGGGCTTCCAGCAGCTGTAAGTGGTTGTAAAATGTTTGTAGTAGCTGTCTATATATACAAAGTGCTGGCTGAGTTTATTTTAGAAAAGTATACACTATAGCAAGTCAGTTTGAGCAAACATATGCATGCGTAAACATTTTCAGGGCGTCACACACAATAATCTGCTGCGACATTTATGTATATGTATGTATGTGTGTATGTAGGTTTGTATTTGAGCACAGTTATAGTTATATAAATGACTCTGTCAAATCACATTACTAAGCTTGGTTGCGTGGAGAAGTCGCTTGTTTTTGTATTTCTTTAAACATTTTGCGCTTTTATTTTTCGATGAAGCTTATGGTTTTGTATTGAGAAATATTCAATGTTGTTTGTTTAATGACACTTGTGGCGGGAAGCTAAGTACAAATGTATGTAAATTTAATTTTATTTTCAATTTTAATAAAAATAAAATGAAAACTATAGCTAAAGCTGCTGGTTATTACACATACATAGCTTAATTGTAATAAATTGTTTATACATACATACATACTTGTATGTAGTAAAAAGCATTTAAAAGCACTTCTTTGAGACATAAAATATTTTTATCTAATTTTTAAATTTTTCTTATACATCTTATAAGAAATAATTACTTTATTAATTATTTGCAATGGCATCACTTTGAAATCACATGACTAAAATTCTCTTTAGTTGAAAATGCTCTTTTGTTTCGTCCACCAAGCACTCCACTTGTAGTGTTTTGCGGGGAAAATTTGTTGAACTTGTACTATTTGGCTTGCAATATTAGGACTCTTTGTGTTTGTTTTGTATTCATATTCCCCATCAGTTATTGTTTGTTTTTATTTTTATTGCTTGTTTGCTAACTTATTTTAATATCTATTGCCTTCAATGGGTTTCTGTTGCGTTCTTACTTTGTAAAAAACCGCTATACAAATGTAGTTTCACTTTAATTTTACTTTAAATAAGGTACTATTTGTTGCTTATGTCTTGCTGGACTATTGCCATTTTGCTGTTGACTGTGTAAAAGTATTTGAATGCTATAAAAAAAAATTGACGAAATATACTGTACACAACATATATATATGCTGTAGTTCAGCGTCATGCAATATTAATTTTTGTTAAAATATTTTCTACGCTGAAAAACTACTAAAAATATATATATTACTACTATATATAATCGTTGCTATATATCAACACCAATCAAAACGTTCAAACTTCTACATTCCATTTGTGCGCAAAATTTTGTTTTTCTTTGTTATTAGTTTTAAATAACATGTATTGTTTGAGCTTCAATTTGTCTATGCTATGTGTATTATTGTAAATAACCCAGTAAATATTTTAATACTTTAGTTACTGTTGTGTTTAATCTGGTGTGAATGGTTGTTTTTGTATATATGTGAGTATATATATTTTGCAAGCATGCAACTTCAAAATAAAAATATATAAAAATAAATAAATAGTAAAATATAAAAATAATAAAAATAATAAAAATAATAAAATAAAATAAAATTAAAATAATAAAAGAATACTTAAAATAATACAATATAATATTAAAATAACTATAATTTTAATAAAATAATAAAATTTTGATGAATTTCAATTTAATTTCAATTTAATTCTGAAATCACTGTAATCCAGAAATCAAAATGTAATTAGCATTTTAATAATTTAAAAATTAATTTATAAATAAATTAATCAAGGAAGAACTAAATCTATAGAAATAAATCTGAAATTCACTAGAATCACTTGAAAATTTCCAAGCAGTTTAAAATATTTAACTATTGAAAATTATATAACTTAAAAATTAATCATTAAAAACATAATCAAAATATGATATTACAAAATGTATCTACTTAGAAACATTAAATTTATAAATAAAAAGAAATCATAAAAATTATGTATTAAAAATAAATAATTAAAAATGAAATAATCTAATAAAAATAAATTCGTCCAGCCATAACTTATTTAAAAATATGAAATTGTTAGAAAATGTTATTAAAAATTACATTAAAAATTATTTTATTAAAAATTAAATTATTAAAAGTAATTAAATTATTAAAAATAAAATTAAAAATTTAATTATTATAAAAATAACCATCAAAAATGTAATTAAAAATTAAGTATTTAAAATAATTTAAAATATTACTTAATTATTAAAATTTAGTATCAAAAATTTATTTATTAAATTATTTAAAAATAATAAAATTATTGTTTAATTATTAAAATTACATTCAAAAATCTAAATTTCACACAAAACAGTGATCCCATACAAAGTAATTCAGTAATGTATTGCATGTCGGTGCAAACCATACTCCAAACTATTTTGATTTTGATTTTAATACTTCCATAATACACTATTTAACTGTATTTATCACTCATAGCACCCTGAAAACAATTTTTCAGTCGAATATTATTATGTAATTATGAAATAATTTACTGTTTATATCTATTGCATTCATTTTTACTGGCTATTTTGCTTTCCCTTGCAGACTAATTAACAACAACTAATTGTTGTTGTATTTATTGCATGTATAGCTTCTACGGTGAACATAACTAATTGCAAGATTCAGCGCATGCGTTAGTAAAAGTTTGACGGATTTTATAAGTTTGTTATATTGGGGTAAATATTTTATCTTAGAACTAACAAAACGAAAAATGAAATTCTTAAGTTTATGCGCCCTTCAGTGTGTTTGCTTGCGTTAGATAACCAAAAATAAAAATTACTGGCTTTTCATCACTTGTTTGTAATGAAGCAAGGTCAGGTTAATTTTGCATTATCGGTTTACTTCGGCTTCACTTGTATCTTTGTGTTTTCTTGCATTTTGCATTAAATGTAATGAATTAACTCATTAGCAGTCAGTAGTGTGTCCAGTGCGAACACACACAAACTTCCAACATCAGCATAATTAATTGTTAAAATAATTAATTATTAATTCATTATAATCTATTGTTTTGCATATTTACTTTTTGTTTTCTCTAATTTTTAAGTATAAACTTTTTGTTTTGTGTAACTAATATACATTAATATCCGAGCAACAGCGGCTGCAACAGTAGTCTCTGTTTTCCTCTACTTTTCATGCGAGCAACAAAACTTGCCCCAATGCAAAAGCTTCGTGCCTGCTGTTTAGTGCGCGTAAACGAAAATCTTCAATTCTTCTTCATACTCTCCAACCATATTCTGGCATTGTCTCGTAACAACAACAACATTTATCCAGCAGCATTTGTTGCTGTTGACGTTGGTTTAGCATTGGCGTTGGCATTTGTAGCGTGTTCAGTTTCTTTTTCTATTGTTGTTGTTGTTGTTTGAGCTGTGGTTACTCGCGTTTCAGTCGCGCCAGCGTCCGCAGCAGCTTCGACCCTAATGCTGAGCACGATATCCTTTCAGCTTCGTCGGCTTCCATTTGTACTCGGTGGGTTTTGTTTAGCCTCATTGAAGCTGAAATTGTTACAGCTTAGCGTGGCTGTTGTTGTTGTTGTGGTTGTGGCTGGTGTTGTATCAGCAACATTTTCTTTAGCAAATGTATGCTCGGCGGTTGTGGTTTCCTTTACACTACCAGCATTCTTTGGTCACTACAGCTGCCACCAAGGCGCCTGTGGTGGTTGGCACCCATCCATCGGTTCTGATTTCGCTAGTTGTATTCAAACGCCCCACAGTCAAATAGCCAACCCACCAGTCGATGAGTCGATAGTGCCGGGTTGTGTTGTTGTGCCGTTCGCTGGTGGTGGTATATTGCTGGTGCTTGTGGTGGATGGTCGGTGGCAGTGGTGCAGGCGCAACTGCTACCAGTGGTATCCATAAACGAGGTATCGCCCCAGTTGTACTTTCCACAGTTGTCGACATTTTGTCCTCACGTTTTAGCGCCTGGCTCTTCTGATTCCTCCGTCGCTGCTACCGTCCTCATGTTGTTCACAACTGCGCTATTTCGCTAGCGTTACGTCCGCGCGCTGTGCCATGACGTCGTCGCCTTGACGCTGCTTACGTTGCTGATGCTGTTGCTGTTTTCTCTGCTCCAACCTGATTTGCTGCTGCACGGCTGTTGCTGTTGCTGTTGTTTGCGTTCCTCAGCCGCACGTGCTGATGTGCTGGCATAACGCCGGACGGCCGTGGCGCTGCCGCGCTGCGTCGCCACCATTGCCACTGCTGTTGTTGCTGCCGCCGCCAGCAACGTCACCTTAATTACCGGTGCTAGCGCTGCCAACACTGCCAGCTGCCGCACTCGCGTCGTTGCATGCACTTTCCAACGCCATTTTCAATGATTTCGCTTCACGTTTTGTTGCCGCCTTCTGCGCACTCATGACTACTGGGCTGCTGCCGCCGTTGCGGCCGCATCCTATTGCGAGTGATTTCGCGGTCGCCGCCGCAGCCGCAGCGACGACGGAAGCGGCACGATGCCGCGCTGGCCGCGCCTGCCGATCTCCCCTGTTTGTGCTCGCGCAATGTCGGCGCACGGTGTTGTTGCGGGGTGAAGGTGCGCGAACAGAAGGACAATGTACGCGAATGCCCTGATGACGTTGGCGGATGTGCACGTCGTAGATTTGTTCTTACAGCCATAGAGGCGATCACAATACAGGCACTTCCAGTTTTACCTAAATTTGTTTGAGGGCGGAAAAGAGGGAAGATGAAGAATCTGTCAGAAGAGAAAAATCAGGAAAACGCGTAAAGCATGCTAATTGAAGTCAATGCAAATAGTTTTCTTTAATGCAATTAAGGTGTTAATTTTACACTATTTATTATTGTGTTAGTTGTTTTATAAGAAAGTCCTGGCTGTTTATTACCGTCCGCTGTATTGACCATGCCACTGTTTTATTATTCAATCTCGTCGCATCTCAAACATTCAACATATCCTCTGGCGCTATGGAGGTTACAACTGCTCGACAAACCAGCTTCGATACATTTTAGATTTTCCAAAAGTGCGGATGGTGTTGTGGACGGAAGCGTTCGAGGTAGGTGGTTGTGGCGGTGGCGGCGGAATAGCTGGAATTCTCCACCCACCGCAGATCTCGGCTCCATTCTGTTGTGTAAAGTAAACAAAGGAAGAACTAATTAAACCTTCATTCAAATTATAAATTTCAAGTCGACGCACATTAACTCGATCTGTCGCCTGCTTTGATCGTCATCGTTACCCGTGTGTGCTGCTACTGTTCTGTTCTGTTTTCACTGTACGCTCTAGACTGCTCGATAAATTGCTCGGCTATTACCATTACCAGCTGTGGCGCCAGGACTGTGATTCTCATAACGGCTGGGGTAAATAAAGTGTAAACAAAACATTAAACTCTCAGTTTTCACGTATCCACAATATCTAATTTCTTCTTCACACTTTGCTTGCATTTTCACTTTCTATTGACACTTCGTCATCTACTCACCTCGGTGATGTTCGTCTTGATTGTATCAGGTCCAAGCCCGGTTGGTATCTGACGATGCACTTGACGATGGCCGATGGTAGGGCGGTTTGCTGGATAGGGCCTGCAATATCTCGAAGTGAATTCTTCTGAGCCACGTAACACACTACTGCGCACCTGCTCTGCATATGGATCATGGAGGTCGCGTTTGCGTGGCGGTCTTAAAATGATATTGGACGATAGATGGCGTACGTAAGGGGTGGTATACTGGCACAGCGCTGCAGCGGTACTTACTTTGCATCAGTGAATCGCATTCTGCTCTAGATTACCACTGAACTGTTTAGATGGTGTGCAACGCCTGCGCCGCTACCATAACACCTGACTGGCACCATCCGCCTCATTGGCACTACACCTGCACCGCCGGCTGTGCATTACAATGTGCACCAGGACCGCTGATAATGTTAATACTGAACAACCGTTAACACTGGCACTACCATTACCACTGTTACTAATGCGTTCCGCATTCATTAGCCATTGCGGCAGCCATACTGCTACTGATATCATAATCTGGCTAGGTATACCACCGCCTATACTGCTAAGCGGATTACCGCCGATTACACTACTAAGACCGCTGGCACTGCTTAGGTTGTTGCGCTGCGTCGGCCGGTGGGCGAGCCTGAGTGGCGATGTATCGATGTAAGTTGTGTTTGTTGGGCGGCCAAGCGGCCAGTTTCTGTAGGATAGCCCTTCAATCTGTAATCGTGGAAATTTGTATGAGTTTTATTCTCGTTAAAAATAATTTTCTTGCTTACCTGCAGATTCTCCAAGGCAGATTTGAGGAAACTGTTTAGAGCTCCTTGCGACATGCACTTCACCTTTGTATAGTCTGAGGCAGTGTGGTTATATTATCGGAGGATCGGCCTCCAATATGACAACGCATTGACCATTTGTGGTGTGTTGAACAGTTCGGAAGAACTTCTGAACATGCGGCTAATATTAATTTATGTGCTTTGAATACTCGATCTGAAATTATAAAAGAAAATTAGTTAATGAATAATGCCTTAATAAATTATCATTTCTATGAACTACTATAGCATATAATATCAAAAATTATGCAACAGGTAGTTATCTGAAAATTAAAAAGATATAGTAGTTGTCTGTATTTTTGACTATTTTAGATATAGAATTGGAAAAATATTCAAAATTTTCAAAAGAAAACTGGCAGCAGCTTAAGTTTCTGTTTCCTCATTTTCCTAAGCTGGTCTCACGCGCTCTATTTTTCTGCTGGCTTTTATCTTTCTTTTTAGTAGTATCAATTTTGCTGCCGAATCGAAAGATTTTAAAGTCTACATTTAGGCGCTTATACATTTCTATTTTATTTTTATCGATTTACATAAGGAAAGTTCGTCTGCTCTTAATTTATTGCCAACTGTTGATATTTAAATAATATATGTACCTATATATTTATGGTTGGCTATATAAACACATACATAGCAATAAAATTTTGTAGCATACTTTGGGCATACTTACATACATATTTTTAGCATTCTAAAGAGTTGTTGCAGTCAAATGTGAAAATCATCATAATAATTGTATATACTTGTATGTATATGCCACCGATTTACTTAAAATAGTATATATATGTGTTATGTATATCTGCATATATTTAGACATACACCTTTTACCTAAGATCTGACTGAACTTTTTACGCCATCAGCGACCCTTATTTTATGTCGTTTACAGTTCAATTTGTTGTACTTATGCATATAAATATATATATAATTGTAGCAATTGAGTAAAGGCGGTTAGCGGGCACAACCCAACAGCGTTGAACTAAAGACCTGAACCTATAAATCAAGACAAAGGCCACAGTTCGATGCAGTAGATATGTACGTTCACTTTAAAATATAAATTTAGAGCATATAATATTACATATATATATTGAAATGTATATAATTGCAACTCATATCCTTGCATTTACATAAATATATATATGGGAATTAAAGGGCGAAATTGCAAGAAAATAGATACACACAAGCATATACCACAACATACTGTAGCATATTATACATATGTAATAGAAACAGTATACACATGCAGCATAAACGAAATAAGGAACAAAACAACAAGCGCATAACATAAGGCGGAAGAAGACCAAGAAACCAAGCAAATGATTTCTTGGTCTTGAAAAGTCAAAAGCGATGCAAAAGCAGACTAAATAAAGAAAGCTGAAGCAACACAAAAGACAAATCAGAAGTTCATAGAGACTCTTGGCAGTGGTGGCTGCTGATAATGTTGACACCGATAAGTCAGGACGCTTTTCTACGCATACTTTAGCCAAATGGATGTAGACAAAAGGATAACATTGTCAGTCGCAGCTATGACCAAGACAACAACGGCAGATACTGCAATTACCGCCAAGATGTTGCTGCATATTATTCACATTGAAGTATATAGAAGCATTTGTAAAGAAAATTGCAAATACATATATACTCAGGTAGGTATAAGCAAGAAGTCTTATAACTGTATATGTTGCTACTCTGCATAGAGATGTTAGTAAGGCATTGCGAAGAAAAGTGGGTATATTGTAGATAAACAAACCCATAGGAGTAGGTACACATAAATTATGTGCAGGTATATAAATAGGAAACAAGAAAACTTAACTCGGTTGCACTGAATATAATACCTTCACAGCTGCATTTTTATAGCATAAAGGGTATAAAAATATTTAGCTTGATTTTGATTCACTTTGTAATGACAGCTATATGCTATATTGTGCGATCTGAACACTTCTTCGAGATTGTACCAATATTCGGACACAACCACTAAATTTCGTGAAGATATTCGGTTAAATAAAGTTTTCCATACTGCCATTTATTCCGATTTTCAGTTTGTATGGCAGCTATATAAGGTAGTGGGACTGATATCGCCGGTTCCGATAAATTGCGCAGCTTTTGGGAGAAAAGCATGTGCAAAATTTAATGAGACCAAAACTGAGGGACTAGGTTCACGTATATACAGACAGCCAAACACAGCACAATAAATATTTTAAATTTCGTCGAGAACACATCATGCAGAAAGTTAGTTCACAGGTGCAATCAATATCAGTCACAAAATTAACTTAACAAAAGCAAATATATAATATTTTTGCCTTCGCTACCTCTTCGTAAACTTCCACACTGTTGCCTTACTTTGCGACGCACTGTAACAATTTCCCATCTATACATACTCTATACACATTATCTGAATCTTGATTTCTTTATGGGACACTTGTTAGCTTAAATGTACGATAAATGAAGAAAACGACAAACTGGAGTGGAGATTCGAGTCATCCCACTTAATGACCGCGGTATTTACATCTTCACATACGGTAAAACTTACTTAAGAGTAAAGATATTGACGTTGACGTGCTGTTGGTGACAACAGCCGCAACTAGCAAGAAAGAAAAGGTACAAGTAAGCAAGAAGAAGAAAGTGCATGCATACAAGTAGATGGAGTCAGTGCCAGACATGAAATGGCAAAGTTATTTTCAAGGTGGTCGTATGATGTATGCGTTGTAAGGGTACATACATACACGCATACACACACATCTCACATTAACCGTTATGTATACTACAAAATAACTAGCACGGTCTTCCTTGTTTGCCATCTAATTTTCTTTACACTCTTTGGGAAAATCGTCAACATTGAGTTACAGCTGTAATAAATTTTCAATTCGCCTCAGGGTGCGTTAAGGGTGTGTATTGGTAAAACAATGTGATATGTTACATTTCGTGTTTCTTGAAACTGCTGCAATATTTATTATGGCAACGTTTCCATGTTTATATATGTACATGCAAGTGGTATATAGTATATCTAAGTAGATATGTATTTTGCGTTACAATAACAACAACAAATGAAAATTTATTATCAATGCACTTGAACAACTTGAAAGACAAATATAAATACAGACGACGCAGAATATAATATAATGTGGTTTACAGTTGTATATACTTTAACGATATATACATACTTACATACATACATATTAGGGTGGAAAGAAAAAAAAATTGTTTTTTGCTTAGCCTGAGGATAAAATCTGTAGATTATAAAAAAAAAAATTTTTTTTGACAAAAAAAATTATTATTTTTTACATCATTTAAAACTGATTTCGAGTTAAAATTTTTTTGGACAAGAAAAAATTATTTTTGGTTTAAACTCCTTACATTTATATAAAAATTACCGAATGTGACGGGTTTTGAATCAAAATTTATTTTAGCGCTTAAGGAAAGCATGTTCTCGTTTAAGACTTTTTTTAAAACTTCAATAATGACCACAAACAATTTTTTTAAGTTGATAACGTTTAATTGGCGAGAAAGAGGACTCTCCACAGCTTCTAGAACACTTATCAAAAAATGTTAAGAAATACAAATTTTACTCGAAAATTTACTTTAAAACTGAGTCTGTCTAGATGTTGAAAAAATTTTTTTTGTCCAAAAATTTTCTTTTTTTATAATCTAGAAATTGTATACTCAGGTTAAGCAAAAAAAAAATTCTTTTTCGCTCCACCCTAATACATATATGCATATGCAATTACAACCTAAAGAGTAGAGTATTTTCTATCGAAAAAAATTTGGCGAAGTGCATATACGAAAAAGAGTTGCCTTTGAATATAAAATGATTAATACATATATAAAAAATAATAAAATAAAACAAGAAATATGTTAACTTCGGCTGTACCTAAACTTTAATATCATTCACAGATGCATTTTTTATAGCATACAAGAGTATAAAAATATTTGTATCTTGATTTTGATCGGTCAGGTTGTAAGACAACGATATGCTATTGCAGTCCGATCCGCACAATATGTTCAGAGATTGTAGCACTATCTTAGGGAATAAGCTGTGCCAAATTTGCGTGAAGATATCTTGCAAAAAAAAAAAAAAGGTTTTCCATACAAGAACTTAATTTTGATCGGTCAGTTTGTATGGCAGCTATATCTTTAGTGATCCGATATCGACAGTTTGCAATCAAATGAGGAGCCTCTTGAGGAAAAAAGGACGTGTGCAAAATTTCAGATCGATATCGATAGCTCTCGAATCTGAGGGACTAATTTGGGTGTATACAGAAGGACGTACAGACTGACATGGCTTCTAGGTATAATAAAAAAACAATGGTTTTCTTTAATATTTGTTTGTGTTTCGGTAAAAATAATTTTAACTATAATTTAATCAATTTTAAAGCAATTAGCAACAAATCTTCACCAAAACAAAAAAAAAATCTAGTACACATATAAATATATAATATGTATATAAAGTATTTATATGTTGATCTTCACTTATTATCTTCACGTCGAGTTCTATGCGAAATTGCTTGCATAACATTTGCGGTTGCTAAATACTCACTTCCGTATTGCCTGCTCTCATTCGCATTATGTACTATGCACATATTCTTAGCTAGCAATACATTAATATACACACATACATACATATGTATTGTATATACTAATAGTTCTGTATCTACATGTACATATGTATGTGTGCTCTTCGGCATGTTGATTCATTTTTTGTGTTTATATATTTATTTAATAGTTTCGCAATTGTTGTTGGTGTGTTTGCACGCCATCTTACATACTTCGAAATAAACAAAAAATGTTTTTTATTTTTATACTCTTTAAAAAAAATCATAACTGGTATGGAGGGAAAGAGTAGTGAAAAGATAAGGGTTTAAATAAAATTTGTGAAATGGGCGTGGTTACACCTTCTAGTATTTTTTTATGTATATAACTCAAAAACTACATATTTTTATAATAAAATTTTGAAACATCGGGAAATATTTCACACGCTTTTAATGCCAGAAATTTGTTTAAATTTAAATTTTTAGTTTTATAAAATAATTTTTATTTAGGCAGCTAATATCCAGTTTAGCAGTAAAAAAAAACTACAACTTTCAAAATTATACATTTGGAACCACCTGCTTTTTTTATTCTTTTCATTTAAATTTTCTTTAATTTCTCTGTTTCTTTGTTTTTTTTTTATTTTTGTTTTGTTCTAAAATTATACTTTATTTTTTACGTCCCGCATTTTGCGTATTTCTATGTCTTAGCAAATTATAGTCTTCGCATATTATATGCAACAACAATAAGTAGGTCAATTTGATAATCGACGAAAAAAGTCTGCGGCAAATCGTGTATTTTTTTTCTTATTATTCCTTTTTGCATATCTTTTGATTATTTTTATACTCTTGCAACATGTTGGTACAGAGTATAATAGCTTTGTTCACCTAACGCTTGCTTGTATCACCTAAATATCATATCATTATAAATATAAAAGATCAGGCAGATGAGACGAGTTGAAATCCGAGTGATTGATTGTCTGTCTGTCCGTCCGTCCGTCTGTCCGTCCGTGCAAGCGATAAATTGAAAGGAAAAGAGATCGTTATGAAACTTGGTTCAAATGTTCCTTGGCAAAAAAAAAGTGAGGACGAGTTCGTAGATGGGCGTAATCGGACCATTGTCGCGCCCACAAAACGAGATTAATGGAAAACCTATAAAATGCCATAGCTAAGCACTAAATTAAGATATAAACCTGTAATTTGGTACAGGGTGTTGCAGTAGCAAGGGGCACTTACGAACTAAAAGTTTTGAAAAAATGGGTGTGGCCCCGCCCTCTAATAGGTTCAATGTACATATCTTCTAAACCACTAAAGCTACAATAACCAAATTCGCTTAAAACAAATCCTATAAGAACCTCTATCGACATGTGAAAACGATTGGAATCGGATTATAACCCCATCCTCTCCCAATATAATGGTTTTTTTTTTTTTAATTACTAAAAGCGCAATAATCAATAATTATATGCGCTAGAGGCATTAAATTTTACACTTAAGATGATACAAGAGGGCTTTAATGGATGATGGGCGTAGCACCAGAGGTTGCAAGAGTATAAAATGTTCGGTTACACTCGAACTTAGCCCTTTCTTACTTTTTATTTTTGTATTAGTAAATAGCAGAGAAACAACGCGGGGAAATAAGAAAGCAGGACTTAAGTGTCGAATAAACAGTTGCGTCGGATCGACTACACACATATTTATATGTATATGTACATACCTACATATTATTTCTTTTATGCATATGTTACTACCTATATATGCATATGTGCCTAACAAATCACGAAAGCCATTTCATCACATCACAGCTATTGTGCTGATATAAATATATATATATGTACCCGAAGTATATACAATATATATACAAATACTTATCATTTTTTGATAAATAGTAAGCTTTTTGTATTTGCCTAAGAGTTTCACACTTTTATTGACTACTCTTATCTAATACATGCACTCACACTATAATCGCTTCTGATCTCAATCGCTTCAAACATTACATTTGAAAAACTGCAAAAATATCAACAAAAAAAAACAAAAAGAGATAACTGCATTAATTTATTTTTCGCTAAAAAACTCACACCAATGCAATAAAAGCAAATATTGTTTTCCAAATATGATAGCAATCGTAAATGCTTAACGAAAACAAGGCGTCAATGTCAAATTTTCATTACCAATATTTTTTTACACCTGAGCAAAGGCGATGAGTTGCTTTGTGTGTTCCATTATCGGCCGAGCAATTATTTATTAACTAACATTTATTTTTTTAATAGTTATATTACAAAATTTGAAGATTTAGTTTGAAACTGTGAGTTTGAATTATTTTTTACAAATTTTGTCCAATTTTATTTGATAACTTTTTTATTTTGGTTGCATTTTTTGGTGTCACTTTATAAATTTTAGTTGCTTTACGCACAAAATTTCGACTGTAAGTATATATGTACATTAGGGGGAGCAAAAAAAAATTTTTTTGTTGGCTTAGTCTGGGGGTAAAATCTGCAGATTATAAAAAAAATATTTTAGGTAAAAAATAATACCACCCTAATATACAAATGTATATTTTTATGTATATCAAGATTTTAAAGAATTTATATTAATTTAATTAAATCTTAATACACGTAACAAAAATATTTGTGTTTAGTTCTGAAATTATAAAAAATTATTACAAAATTTTTTTTTATAAATCACATTTTTTAATTTAAATAAAAACCACAACTTAAGTAAGCAAAGCGTTCTGAATAACTTTTTTAAAGCGAGAATTGTTAAACAATTTAAATGGAGAAAAATATTTTTACAAAAATGTCACCACAATATTAAAAAAGGGAATTTCAAAACTTCTAATATTTTATTTTTTATCAATAAAAAAATCCATATCAACACCACTACTATACTACGTTTCTTTAGCAATTTTTGGGCTCACTTTATGTTGTTTTTTTTTTTTTGCTTTAATAAAAAAATTATTTATACTTAAAATTCATGCATTCAAGCAAAACAAATGTTTTTTTATAAAAATATATACATTTTTTTTTATAAAAATCCTAATTTTTTTTATAAAAATATATAAATTTATTTTTATAAAAAGCTTAATTTTTTTTTTATATATACATATATAATTTTATTTTAATAAAAAAAAAATTTTTTTTATAAAAACATAATTTTTTTTTTTAATTATTAAAACAAAGTTACAATTTAATAAATCAGAGTCACATTTTAAACATCTGATCTTTTTTATTACAGAAAAATCTTTGAAAATTTTAAATAAAAATAAACAATATTTAATAAACTTTCGATTTAAGAATTTCAAATTTATATTTTTAAGCTTCTGATGTATAAATTTTATCGACCAAAAAAATTAAAATTTAAAAACTATTGAATTTGTATAAATTAAAAAGAAATCTAAAAAAATTTTTTTCTTATATTGCATTGTCATTATGTACTTAAGTATGTAAACGCGCTTTCGGGCATTCATACATATCTTCCACACAGTTTTTATTATCGTCTTTACCAAAAAACAGTATTAAGTTTCGTTTTGGTTCTTTTTTTTTTTGCAAAAATAATCGTTTGACACAGTTTTACGCTGCGATAAAAGAAATACAATCAGCGTAAATAACATTATGTATTATTGTGCTGTGTACATATAAAAAGATACGTACATAGCTGCTTCTAAATGCATATCGTTAGATTTGTATGCTCACATACAAGTAGTATATACATATCTATCTATGTGTGTGTGGTATGTTTTCTCTTCCCGATATATAATATTATCATTTTATTCTGGCAGCACATACTGATTAGATTATTACCGCTAATTTTAGTCTTAAATGTGCCTTAAATACAGTGTAGGCAATTATTTTGAATATATCTATACTAATATGTGTATATTATATACATATGTATGTATATGAGTACTGATACGTTCGATACCCTTAAGTATTAAAAAAAAACAGGTTTATACAAATTTTTGAAAATTCTTATAATTTTAGTCCACATTTGATTTATAAAAATTTGGAAATAATTAATTTTTTTTCGAACTCTTTTCTATTTAATTAGCATTAAATATTGAGATTATACGCAAGCAAAGTCACGTTTAATTTTTGAAAATATTCATTATTTGTCTGGCTGTGAGTAGAAAATGAAAAAGCTTAATTTTCTTTATATTATAGTATATATGTACGTATATACACAGAAACATAACGGATATTTTGTACATATATGTACACATATATATATGCATGTTATTGTTGTATTTATATATATATTTTCCTCTATGAACGCATGCAATCAACAAGAAGTGTCCACCAAACTTTATGTTGCCTTAGGCGCTACAAATGTTCACATTTTTGGAAATTAAAAACTTTTCTTTTACAGTTAAGATATTTAAACGGACATGCGTTTTATATAGCATAGTTTATATTTGTATTTGCTTATTTAGTGAAAAACATTTTTAAACTGAGCTTTATTCGAAAATTAATAAAATTTAAAAAATTAAGTAGCAAAAATTAAATAATGAAAACTTTTAAATACATATAAAAATAAAAAAATTAAAACTAACTAAATGTAATACAAATTATTTCATAATAAAAAAATATATCAAATAATTAATTATAAACAAAATTATTGCATAATAAATAATATGGTATATCAACTAATAAAATATAAAAAAATTCCAATAATAAAAAATATTAGAGTAAAAAATTCTCTATTAAAAAACAAAAAAATATTTAAAGATTATATAAAAGAAAATAATTGAAAAAATTAATTTAAAATAAATAATAATTTAAAAAATTTAAATAATAAAAAAAAAAAAACAATTTAATAACAAAAAAAAAAAAATTTAATAATTAAAAAAAAAGTAATAATTTTTAAAAAAGAATAAATAATTAAAAAAAAAAATAATTAAATAATTATAAGAAAAAAAATTATATAATTATAAGAAAAATTAAGTTAAATAATTGAAGTAAAAAATAACTAAATATATATAAAAGGAAAAAAAAAGTATATAATTATGGGAAAAATTAAATGAAATAATTAAAAAAAATTAAATTAAATAATAAAAAAATACTAAACTTAATTAAAAAAATTAAAATTAAAAATGTTTACTTCAAATAATTTCAATGTTTTGGTGCTTAAAAATTAAAACAGCATATTACACTTCGGAAAGCGTTTTTTGTTTCTTTAAAATTTTAATATTTATAGTGATGATCATATACTCACATATGTATGTATGTATGTTTGACCAACAATTTGCAACCCTGACATAACGTTACTTTGTTTTAAAAGTTTATTATTTTTTCAATTTTATGATTTTGACTTTTCTCTCTCCATTTACTATGGGCGACATTTCAATTTCGATTACATTGCCTGTGTACGAGTATGTGTGCTTGACAGCAATGCCTACAATCCAAATAGCACACCGTCCTTCACACATGCCTACTTATACAAAATTCATACATATATACATACATACATATGTATTATAGACTCAACCCCTTTAGGCCCTCAAGCTGATTTTTCAATATATAATTTTTTTTTTCTGAACTGTCATGGGTGCTGTGCTACAAATATTTGCGCGTTGTGGTTGATTTGAAAATTCAAATATGCAAAGCCTAAGCCATATTTTGAGTGGAGTTTTTTTCCGATTTTACTATGGCTGCCCTTCAACGACTGAGGGTGAAATACAATGTCAACAGCTTTAATGGAAAACATTGTTGTTGGAAATATTTATTTATAAGTATAATATTTATTATTCGTGTAAGTTTTAGTATTTATTTCTTAGTGATTTCTTTCAAGGAGTTTGAAGTCTCCCTTGACATATATATTTATTAAAAGAGTTTCGTCGGATCAACGCTTTTTCCCTTAATCAGAATACCCTATACAAGAAACTAGTTCTTCTAAAACTAAAACTAAAACTTTTCTAATATAATTGTTTTTTCCACAAAAAAAAATTTTAATTCAATAAAATATATTTTTTATCTAAAAATAACTAATTTTAGATATACATTATAAATTAATATCCACCTAAGCACCACCGCTTTATGTGCTAATATTATTGAAACAAAATGCTCTACGAAGACAAAAGCTAGAATAAATACACTATATTATTTGAAATGTAATATCACTTAGATACAAACAAACATATGTACTTGTATATTTATGTGATTACTCGTCTGCTCATTTTTAAGCTTTTTTCCTATCTTTTGACTAACAAGTGTTTGCTGTTTAGCGAATTAAAACGCTTAAGAGCTTAAAGAGTTTAAGAATATGTTTGTAGCAAAACATACTTCAATAACACACTACAAACTATACACATATATGTATATACATACAGTCAAAGTCATCTTTTTAAGGAAATACTACCAGCAGACACTAATACTAACAACACAATGAATATTCGTTGAACGAAGTTAAGTCTACAAGCACACATTTAAATATACAAACATATCCATAATGAAAGCAAGACAACGAAAAAGTAATAACAATAACAATAAAAAAAAATCTAAATAATAATGTTGGCCTAACCTGACCTCAGACAACTTCCCCCAGACAATATTTAGTTATTGCTTATTTTATTTATACCGTTTGTGTACACCGGTACTCGCCTCAACGCCATCGACATGCCTAAAATGTTGCTGTTGTATTTGTATCATCTGCTATCACACAAAAAAAAAGTACAAAAAAACACACAAAAATACATAAAAATCAACCGCTAAGTAGCTACGTGTTTGTTCATATACACGTACACACACGCATACATACGCATACACATATATATGCGAAATTGTTTGTTTATGTTTGACAACGTTACTTCTTGGTGTCGTCAATCTCTATTATTCGTACGCCAGCTCGAGCACTTGCATGCGCACGCACACATACATATATAACAAGTATGTGTGAGTATATTTAATAACCTTCATAAAATTGTAAGCCCGTCAAATAAAATAAACGCTTATGCACGTGATACATACATACATATATACATACATATATACACACATATATTATTTTATATATAATACATTTACATACATATGCATATATGTATATGTTTATGCGCTCACACAGTTATTAGTTAGACGACGGTATGCAGCAAATATAAAACGTAGCATATAAGCAGGCGCTTAAGAAAATACCATAATACTCGTGATTTAAAAAGTAAATATAATCGTACAAACTTATGTATGTTAATGTTACAGCGTCTAGTGCGTAATATCTTCAATGTTATGATGTGAAAATCGATGAAGGAAGTAAAAAGAAAATATGTACTGTATGTAGGTGCTGTATGAAGACTTTATTGAAATACTGTACATGCATATGTGTGTATTTATTCGTAAATATAACGATTTTTTTTAGTAAGCAGCTTTAAGTTGTGAAAGCACCACATGTAAGAAGTAAATAGTGAAATAACGTAAGCTTGAACACTAATTTATAGAGCGTATCGGCATTTATTGAATGTGGCGCAGTTGAGGGAACAATGAAAATCAAGTTGGAAGTTTGCATACTTTGCGATTGCATGTTTTTCCCCCAATTCGTTCGTTATGACGTTTATAATAAATAATTAAAAACGTTTGTAGAGTTTAATATTTCTGATACCCCAATGTTTTTGATTTATAAAAAATTAAAATTGAATTTGTAGAGTTAAAATTAAAAGTTAAAATAAAAATGATTTAAATAATAAAAAAATTAAAACTTTTACAAAAATACTTTTCGTAAATTCAATGTTTATGTACATATATTCCGATTGTTTTTTTTTATAGAATTTAAAAAAATTAAATAAATATGTATGAAAAAATGTAATAAAAACATATTTCAAATTCAAAATTAAAACAAAAATTAATAAAAAAAAATTAAAATTTTTCCAAAAATACCTTTCGTAAATTTAATATTTAAATTTTTTTTTTTTGCTTAAACTCAAAAATATAAAAAAATATGTGATTACAAAATTAAAAACAAAAATTAATTAGATAATTTAAAAATATTTATTTCAAAAAATATTTAATTTAAAAAATAAAATATTTAAAAAAAAATATCTTTTAATTCAAAAAATATTTAATTTAAAAATAAAATATTTAAAAATAAGTGATTTTGTGACTAAATATTTTTTAATAGAAAAAGAAGTGTTAAATTACTTAATTAAAAGAAAAATTAATAATAATTAAATTATTAAAAAAAAATTTTGTAATGAAAACAAGAAAAAACGTAAACGTGAAGGGTTACAAGTGCTTTTCTTATAGCCTAAAAAGGTATAACAAGACCTTTTTTGTTGATTTTGATCATTTGATAATTAAATTGTTTAACAAATTTTTTTTATAATAAAAATAAGAAAAACCGTTAACCCTTAATAGTCTAAAAAAGTATTAAAAACCTTTTTTTATTTATGATCGGTTTGATAAACAATTTGTTCGAAAATTGTAGCATTGTCTAGAACAATCATCTATGCCAAATTTCGTGAAGGTATCTATCAAATTAAAAAATGTTCCATACAGGGGTTTTAGTTTGCTCGATCAGTTTGCATGGCAGCTGAATGCTAAAGTGGTCCGATATTTGATAAATGAGTGGCTTCTTGAGAAGAAACGGACATGTGCAAAATTTCACATCGATACCACAAAATCTAAGGGACTAGCACGCGTATATACAGACGGATTGACTACTTCGACACAGCTCGTCACTCTGATCACTTATGTTCATATATATACTCTTTATAGGCTCCCCGACGTTGTTCAGGGTATAAAAATAAAATATTACAATCTTTGAAACTAAATTAAATGAGTTTGGATTTTTTTGAATATTTTTAGAGACAATTTCCATAACCATAGAGAAAGAATTAATGATTATAAAATAGGTTGGAAAAAAACTTCTTACAGAACACTGTATTTCAAATATCTAGCTATATGTATATATATACCATATACTCGTATAACTACACAAAAGAACATCCCAGCATACCTCGAAAAAAGGTAACTTGAATACTTGGAGTTAAGCGCCAGTTTTTAATTCTCAAACAAATCAAAAACTATCACTCTTTTTTTTATTTATTGAATGTGTATGCATGTATGTATATATGTATGTATGTGTGTCGTCACTATTCTTCCGAATAAGTAAAGGAATGTGGTACTTTGAAGCTTATTTATTAGTTTTGTTACTGCTTTCAATGCTCGCTTGAAAAACAACGAAAAGATAGTAGGATAGCATGATTTGTGTGTGCCGATTGTTTTGAAATTTTAAAATGGGAATTTTTTATACATATGTATGTATGTATATACCTATATAATTATGTACACTTGTTTGATTGTTTTGTTTGCTCACTTCTGCGCGAATTTTTTTGGCGTGTTTGGCGGTGTTTTGTTTTGTTTGCTTGCTTCGCACGTTTTCTATTCTGATTTCGCTTTTAAATGAATGAATTAGAAACTCCACGAAAAGTGACTCACAATGGTGATGAATGAAATGGCATACATATGTATGTACTTATGTATATACAAACGTATGTACACCTTTTATTTGAGTTTTTTAATAAGTAAGTATTTGGGTATAAAATGGCTTAAGGTATAATTTTTGGAAAAAATTTGGGCGTTAAGAGAATTTAAACTTTTTTAAACTGAGTCTTCGATACGCTATTTCTCAGCTCGCTATGTTTGAGCTCTGCTTACTTGTCAAAATATTTATGTATTGAATTATGTCAATCGTTTTGATTTATACTAGTTGTTTGTTACTCTTAAAATGCTATATCAACTAGCTTTTTTATATCTCTATATGATTATACCACTCTCTTTGCTTTATACTAGTTATTTGTTCGATTCGCCTCGCTCCAAATTTCGGCGAAACGAAAATAATTATGGTTTATCAATGTTTAAATGGTATAACCATTTGCTTTCATATCTTCATATGATTATGCCACTCTCTTTTATTTATACCAAATATTTTTTCGCTTCGTCTCGCCCGAAAGTTCGGTTCAACAAAAATAGCTATAGTTTACTGGAAAAACCTAAAAGTTTGTCACCAAAAATGTGAGAAGTCTCTCTCAAATATATATCGGAGCCGAAATTCTTCCAGGAAAAATTTTTGCGCAATTTTTTAAAAATCATTTTCAAATATTCTATGCTAAAGAAATATATATTTTAATTTTTTTTAAAACTAATTTCAAATACTTTATCTTCTAAATAATAAAATATATTTTAAAGCTTTTCTTCACACTCACCATCACACGATAACGTCACATCCGCCAATACGTCCGATTTGAATAGATTTGAGAATGTTATGGCCAAATTGGACGAGTAACTGTTCCATTTTAAACAAAATTGTTGTTGCGGATCCATTTTGTATTATTTTAAGTAGTAGTGATTAATATTATTAATTAAAAAGTAAACGCTTAATTTGATGAAGAATCTTTTTACAGCACTAACAACGCTTCAAAATTAAACGCGAATGTTGTTGTTGCAAGTAATCGAAACGAAACAATAAAACTAAGTAATTTAACGCTAAGCACGTAGTTATATGTATATGTGTATTTGTAAAAACAGCCAAATGTTTGTGTTTAGCCCGAAAATGAGGAGCTAATTGATGTCCAGCAGCCAAAGCGGCAATTAATTGCCACTAAAATTTCGACACTATTTCCAAAATGTTAAGTGTGCCGCTGAGCTGGTTCAAGCCATGCGCATGCGTAGCTTGTTATTTTGTTGACTTTGAGGATGCTTTGCTCCGTTTGTTTAGTTTTGTTTTTTCTTTGTTTTTCTTGCCAAAAATAATTGCTTTCAACACTTTTCCTCAGTGTTTGTTTTTTTTTTTTTTGTTTGTTGCTTGCCAAAAATGTGTGTTTTCTTCTTTGCTTTGCTGAATTTTCTGCGTCTCTTTCAAACCTGCCTTAACAGCTGCGCGGCGTTTGCTAAACTCAATGACATGCGCAATAGGTGCGTCAGTAACGGCATAGGCTTTAACGGCGTATTATTGCGCCTGTATTTCGCGTTCGTCACCGCAACTGTATCCGTATCCGTTTTTCTCGCAAACGGCGTCGTCGTCGGCGTCAGTGCCGCCACTGAGTTGTTGTTCAACGTCGTTGAATTGCTGCAGTCGATGCTTTTCGTTAATGCTATTCTAGCGCTTTCGTCGTTTAACGTACGCGTCGTTGTTGTTACGCTCGTAGAACTATGTCTCGTATGGCGTAAGCTGCTCGTTTGTTGCTCGTACGAGGAGTTAACTTCGCCAACTGTCACTGCCACTTGCACTTGCCCTTGCTTTTGCTTCAAATTATACTCTTGCGTCTGCGTTTGCGCTTGCGCTTGCCTTCGTGTTGCTACGTTACGTGCACTTTGTTGTTGTTGTTGTTGTTGTTTCTTTACTGCCACAAAGCAATCCGAATAAATGTTGCCAAAATGAAAATTTCGATAATTTTTTTGCTGCATAAAGTCTATGCGTCGTTGTTTAAGTTCTCTGAAGAATTTCTGATAATGCCAAAGGGAATTTTCCAATTTTGTTGATTTTCTGCTTTTGGGCGTTCTTCGCATTTAACTGGCTTGTAGTGCTGGCGTGCGCGCTACACCAAAATGCGCTGCTGCTGCTGTTGCTGCTCCTCTTCAACCGCTTGCGCACTACAAATGCGAACGTACTACGCAATTAATTCTTCGACACGTGTGCTGTGCGTCTGCGCAATAGCAAAGGTTGAGTCGCTGTGCTCCTTCCTTTACTGGCTTCCTTTGTTCTTTGCGTGCGTTGTTGCTGCTGCTGCTGCTGCTCGCACACACACACACGTACACGTGGTCTTAATGACGCGACAATTTTTCGTCGGGAATTCTTCTATCCAAACGCGCACGGCGAAAAGCTGCAATGAAAATGAAACGTAGAAAATCATTAATGCAAATTGAAAGCATAAAATTCATTTCATATGAGCATTGTGTGAAACGCATAGACTGCTTAGTGTGTTTAGTGTAGCTGCCAAGCAGGCGTAATTCAATTAGAAAAGTGCATTTTCCAAAACAAAAAAAAATTCAAAAAAAAAAAAAAAACATAAACTAATACGCAGAGGCCAAAGTGTTTTATTTTGAAATTTATTTTTGTGAAGTTAGGTCTTTACAAACAGCGAAGAAGATTTTTATCTACATATGCATATGTATTGTGGATGTCCTAAAAACTGTGTGTTCGCGTACGGGTAGTGCTTGGTCGGTAAAAATACGTGTCAATTCGGTTAACATGAAACCGATTGTCATGGTAATTGTAGAGCCAAGACCTAGAGACTATATCATGCTCTGACTAAAAGCATTAGCTGGAGTTTACAGTTATTTTTATATAAGTATAGTCTTAAATGGGTGATCTTTGTCAATTCAACTGCAAAGCTCTGTATTTCATCAATTATTAAATGCAACTTTTTTGTGAAATTAATGTCCAGTAAACTCTTTCTATAATGGTTTAATGAAGCTTTTAGCAACCTTAAAAGTGTATTTTAAAGATTTGTATAAACTTGAATTTGGAACGTCTTGAGATTTCCATTGCTCTTATGCAAACTGTTCACCTCTCTCATAGTTAATGAGCGATTTTGCTCTTTCAAATGTAGATTTCAATTTCAACGGATTTCTCTTTGTGTGAAACCTAAAACTAAACATTCTCTTTAGAAGATATAGTCTATACAATAGCCTACGGTCAAAAAACTCAAAAATTTACCAAATGGCCACGTTTAAAGAAAAAGTTGAATTGTATCCAAAATTTTGGTCGTTTTTGGTTTACCAAAATTTGATTCTGAAACAGTTCAAACAATTGGTAGGCCATTGTATGGAGTACGATATACAGAACATGGAGAGCTGAATTGAGCGGCTACACTTTAAAAACCTGTAACTCAAAAAATATTTAAAATACTTATTTCAAATTTTACTATGCTATATGTAGCCTATTGAAATTAGCAAAAATAAAAAAAAGTTAAAAAAATAAAAATAAAAAATAAAAATAAAAGTTAAAAAAAATATATAAAAATTAAAAAAAAGGTGAAAAAAAATATAAAAAAAAAAAAAAAAAAAATAAGAAAATCAATAAGGAAAAAAAAAGAAATTAAAAAATTTTTAAAAATAAATAATAAAAAAATTGTTTTGTTTAAAAAAAAAATTTTTGTCAAAATTTCACCAGAGTTCTCATCAAAATATTTACCACTATTACTAAGCTCATTTAATGCCCTTTTGGCGATACTTAGTATTCTACCTAACCGCTGTATCCATTCTATAAATATTCTAGTTGTATATTAGCCTTACTGTCAACATAACCTTACTTTGTTCGCAGCTTTACACAAATTACCATACCGTTGTTTAAAAAATTTTCTGCATATAAATTATGCTCTGCTCTCTCGCTCGATCGGACCCTGCATAGTTTTTTGCTTGTTTTTTATATATATTTTATACAGAATTTGATAATTACGAATACAAAAACAATAACAAATTCAATATCTTAATGTTATTTTGAGTGAATGCAATCTGAGGTCAACGCTGTTGACTTGGAATTCCGAGAAAAATTAAAGTGTTAATGCATATAGAGTACATATAGGTACATACACACATACATACATACATCTGTCTGTCTATATTGTCTATAAGCGCAATTTGCATGTTTACTTAATAAATTCTGGAAATGCAAAAATATTTATTTACACACACTTATGCACTTGTAGCTATTACAGTTATTTGTATTGGCTAGTGTGTCAAAGTGTTGAAATAATAAAATTCGAGATTTTATTTCAACGCCACGCAATTGTCTTAAACTCGTTAAACAACAATAAATGGCGGCAAATTTGAAATATTCTATATGATTTATACGCGCAATGGCGTTGGCAAACAATTAAAGTGAATTTATTTATGAATTTATGCTTCACTCGCGCGCACTCTCGCTTAGTTTTGAGCTTCGCTTCGCATTGCAATGATGCCATGAGAGCAGTTCTGTTGGTTTTTTTTCTGTTTGAATAATATTATTTATATTTGCGCATTGTTTGGTTTTGAATTTATTTACGTTTAATGCTTGTGTTGACATTTAGCTTGATGCAAAATTTATTATTAGAAATGAAAATTGATAAAAAAAAATAGGTTTCTTAATCAATACAAAGGCTGAACTGGTTGTTGGGTCAAACTAGTTACAAATAAATAGAACAACATTTTTACGTTGTTTTTTTGTTGTAATTTTGCAAATATTTGTTTATTAATATTTATTATATATTATTATTTAGCTATTTTAATCTCGCTTGCTAAATATCAAATACATACATATAAGACACTTAACAAGTAAATCGCCAAATGGGATACCCATCTCAGTTTTCTCCTAATAAAATCACTTTATAATTTATAATAATTTATTGAATTTAAAATTTTTAAAAATATGCTACTAAAATTTTATAAATATTTCAACTAAATATTAAAAAAAAAATGTCTTGCAGTTGTATTTAAATTCAGATTTTCTATACTCCAGTATATAATCCATAGACTAGCTTGGTCGTTGTTATTGATATAATCGAGTGCAACTCCATATTAAGCTTTTAAGATGATTTGGCTCTCAATGTTTAATTAAGTGGTTATTATATTCACTTGTGAATCACAAATATTAATTTCTTTTTGCTTATATGTATATCGAAGTGACATATGTACATATGTATATGTATTCACGAATATCCTATGAAAATTTGAAGTGGCTCCCTATTTGCCGGATTTCGGAGATATGAGCATATTTGTACGAGTTCTTGAATTTGGTATAATCGGCTCTCAAAACAAACGCTGTTTTCAGAGTCGTTGATGAAAATTTCTTCGAAATGGCTGGACCGATCGATCTACTTAGTTGCAATACATTTGTCGGCTATTGGTCGAAGCAATAAGTTTTTGGTTAATAATTTAAATTTTTAAAGCCACTTTGAAGTGTAAATTTTTTTTATAAAAATCGAATTTTTTTTTTAAATTTGGCATTTTGTCAAAAAAATCAAAATTTTGACTAATCCTTTGATTTCTTTCCTTTACCTGTATTCATCTATTGTAATATTAATTTTTTTTGTTTTTGGATTTAAGATAATTTTAAACAGAAAAAACTTCCCCACCGTCAGAAAAAATTTTTGTATGTGCTTCTGGAGATCAGTTACAGAAACAAGGTAAACCAAAATTTTTCAAAATGAGTTGCCGATTATTAAAGTACATCAAATTCTGGACAAATCTGCATTTTTATTTATTTATTAAATAAAATTACTTTTCAAAAAAAAAAAAACACAATGCGACACGCGTCTTTACTCATTTTCAAGTGGTTATACCCCCTTATCTCATAATTATTTTGAAGAGGTACAGAAAATTAAAGCTGAAAAGAAATAGTGTCGAAAAAAAATAGTTTGATCCAAAAATTATAAATAATTAAATTTTTTTATACAACAATGTTCAACAAATTTTGCACTCCACACCTTTCAAAAATTTTTAAAATTTAAATAAGTAGAACAAAAACGGTATTAAATTTGAAACCATCATCTAATTCTTGAGGGAAGTTTCTGATCAAAACTAATAAGATAATATTTAAAATGTCGAAACTACAAAATGCGCTCCATATTTGATAATATACTTGTATGTAGTTTATAATTAATACTGGGGTATCAAATATTGATTCCATAATTTTTTTAATATCGAAAATAGCTAAGCATTAGCTGCTTACATGATGTATACGCGAATATGTAAATATGTAAATAAAAAAAAGGTAGAAAAAATCTAAAATTGCTTTTTTTGGCGTTGGAGTAATTTGAGCAATAACTGCAGGCATTCTAAATTTTGATTTTTTTTGTTTTTGTATACATACATATATTTTTATTATAATTATATTATAACTATAACAGTTATTCCTCGATAAGTTTCTTAAAATTTCAATAGAGTATCCTATACAACGATTTATTAGCGCAATAATTATTTTAATAAAAAATTTCATCTCCCCTAAATCACCCTGTACTGAAGTAGAAATTCTCCGCATTATTCCTATCACTTGCACACTCAACATAAAAACTGCAACAACTTCCAATTCGATACACCGCATTCGAATGACTACACTTGGCACACATCAAGCTATGAATTACGAATTTGAGAATTTGCTTTCTAATGATTGAACAAATTCGCGGAAACGCATCCGCAACATGCCACTCGTCCCTCCGCACGCCTCTTAAACCGAAAAGTTTGAATTCAACTTCAGTTTCAGCCGCAATAGAGCGCAAGCGTCATCGGAACCGCACGCTTGCACAGGTATGCAACATGGCATAATAACAACAACAACTAAAAGAACAACAACAAAAGCAACAGCGCTGGCAATAAAAGCAACAGTAAAAAGCATTTGAATGGAGTCACCTGCAATTTCCTGGAATTGCGGCGCGATGGAGCATAGAGCATCGCAACATAAGCTGCTCTAAGTTGCGTGCATGCCCCAAAAAGAAGTGGATCAAAAGCAAACAACAAAAAACTCAAGATGCTGCAAAAAATTGTCAAGGTTAAAGCGCATCGCAAGCAATTTAATTTAAACCAAAAGCATTAGGCAATAGCACTAATACAACAACAACGGTTACTTTTTCGCCCTAAAGTCAACGCGTTGTTATTATTGGTTTACGATGCCAACGTCAGTGTTGCTGCTGCTGCTGTGAATGCAACTGCTGTTCGGCCACACTTTTTCAAAAGCTTTTTTACTTGTTTTTATTTACCATATATTTGTATGTATGTACATACATATATGTACAGGTTTTTTTCTGACATCTGCACACATGCGCATATTTATTTTTGTTTTGCCTGCAGTCTTCTTTTGCTTGTGTTTTGCTCGTTGCGGCGGCTTTTTGTTTAGATCCACACGCTGCGCTTCTCAGCGTTTCTCCACTCTTCCTTTTTTTATGCGCTCAACTCGAGGCGTTTCCAGGAATTAAATCGAATATCTCTACGACTTTGCAGCCGAAGCGTAGATTTCGCTTTTATTTGGGTTTTCAGTTTCAACATGTTGCCGCTGCGTCCACGCATAGTTGCTGCTAGCAAATGCGCTCGATTAATTGCTAATAAATTTTGCACACGGAAATGCCTAATACATACATATGTATGTGCTTGTATGTATATGCAGATGTATTTGTTGCCCCCCGCCCCAGTATGTTTTTGGAGGCTGCATTGAAAGCGCGCATGCGTCTGTGTCTGTGTTGTATAAAAGATACATTGCTGCTTAGCTTGCTGTGTGCAATTTGTCAGCAATAAATTTTCAAACAGCCAAAGGATAGAATTACAACTGTTTGGAAGCATGGCCTCATTGGACAGTGGGGGTGCAATGGATGTGATGCATAATAGCCGGACTAAAATCCTCCGGTTATGTCTAAAATTGTCTAAGTTAGGAGAATAGTGTAGTGTGTATTTATACCCTGAATTTGTTACGAAGTTAGTAACACGTCGGATACACTATAAAGAATATTTATAAATGATCAGCCTATTTGCCTCTTTGTGTATAGTTACTTAGTTTTTGAGATATCGATCTGAAATTTTGCACATGCTCTTTTCTCTCACAAAAGCTGCTCATTTATCGGTACGACCGATATCGCACCACTATAGCATATAGCATATAGCTGTCATACAAGTTGGCCGATGAAAATCGAGTCCTTGTAGGTGCCGTTTCACATTGGGATGCAAAAGAGTCTGATGTTTTTCAAATTTTCTTTTGGTGTCGCTATGGGCATTCACACGGTCAAAAAGAGTCCAGCAACTCGAGTCTAGTTTTTCTGCATTCCTTTTCACAAAATTTTCGTAAATATTTGTGCGGTTCGACTGCGCAACACTGCGTGCTGCGTATTTCATTTGTATGTTGAGATGATGGTCACACATTTTGCTTGCAATGAATTACCATGAATATGGTAGAACAATATGCATAATACAAGTACCTACCCGCTAAATAGTTTCAAAGAAATACTAAAGACGGGAATTCCCTAATCCACAAGAATGTATTGAATATCCGCTACTAATATTTTCAAGGCCAAATTTATAATAGCAATTTCCTAATCTTTAAGTATTAAAAACTCATAATTTCTTTACTCCGTATTAAAAATTCATAATTTCTTTACTCCATAATCTATATCTTAATTTTCTCCTTATTTACAATTTGTCATAATATTTCCATTATTCTATGCATACGTATTTGCATATTACATACAAAAATAGATAACAGAACTCAAATTTGCGATCGAATTCATTTGAAACCGAGCGCTCTTGCAACCATTCAAAGGATTTGAAAGTGAAAAGGAATGCTGAAAAGGTTAGCAGCGAGCTGTTACGAACAAGAACACAAAGCGTGCCACCCGAACACGAGTGGCACGGTCCCTTCGTCTTTCCTCGTCGTCCCCTCGCCCACAATAAACTGGTATGAGACTCTTTTGAATCCCTGTGTGAAACGGCACTAGGCAAAACTATTTTATTTTACAAGATATGTTCACGAAATTTGGCACAGTTTATGAGCTAAAGCAAACATACATTCTCTGAAAAAACTGTTCAGATTGGTTCATTATAGCATATAAGTAGTTGTCATACAAGCTGATTCATCAAAATCAAGATAACGTTCTTTTTTAAACTTTTTATGGTACAATAAATGCAACAGTGAAGGGTAGTATAGCTTCGGTCGCAGCCAAAGTTAATGTATTTTAATTTTTTATAGCAATCAAACAAAATATTCATCATAATTTTGATAGTTGCTTAAGTAGGCCATTTAAATAGCAAATAAAGCCTATATCTATATGCGTATTTAAAAATATATTTATGACGTCAAGTAAAGTCTTGACTTATAAAGTAGGTTGCGCAAGCCTATGCACAGCCACACATGTGCAATTATATGTACTTCCTCATATAGTTATATAATATTATATGAATAAATATATATTTAAATGTGTCTAAGTACGCACGAGTTTTTCGCATGTATACCATACGAGTAATCTTTAATGTTGTTATGTAATTTCATCTATGTACTAGTGTACATTTTTGTTGCTTTGCAAATACACTTTCCGAAAAGGGTCATCTCTGCTATTTTATCACCCCAATTTAAAAGCATAACCTCATATTTGCGACGCTGTCTTATTGTTAACATTTTATTTTATGCATACATACATATGCACATATCTAATACTTATATATGCAACTATACATAGACATATGTATGTAAGTATATAGTAATATAGATCAGTTATATTTTTTCTTGGTGTATTTCCTGTATTGTCTTTTCTTTTTTATTGTCTAGCAGTAAAGCAACAACTGCGCCGTGGAGATCCCAGTTGCAACAGGGTGCTTTCAGCATATTTTCTATATAAAGGATATGAAAGGATAGTAAACACAACTGAATCACAGAGATGTGCGCAGAAAGCTTTTGATGACATATCATTACAATCATTGTTTGCATTACTCTTTATTTTTCTGCTTTTGTAAATATGAATACCTTATGAATTTGGCTTTATACATACATACATATGTACTCTTTTTATCCCGTACAATTTTGATACGGCGCTGTAACGTGAAACTACCAGGATTTTTGTTAAAACAAAGCATACACATAACCTAATTAAAGACACGTTTTTATCTCCCCAAGAAGCTGCTTATTTGACAAAACCGTCGATATCGGATCACTATAGCATATACTTAGCTGTCATACAAACCGAACGATTTAACCTTTTGTATGGAATACTTTTTTATTTAACAAGATATCTGTACGAAATTTAGCATAGAATATTGTCCAAGCCAACGGTACAATCTCCCAATAAATTTTTTAAATCGGACCACTATAGCATATAGCTGCCATACAAACCAAACGATCGAAATCAAGTATGTGTATGGAAACTTTTTTATTCGTGAAGCATATTCTAGCTTTGTAGCAACCACAGTTAACGATTTTTCATGTTTTATTTAATATTCACAATATTTCTTAATAAATATAGTTATATATTTGTTTATAAGCAATTACAATGATTTTTATTTTATTTTATTTTTTTCAGTGCGACGTTTGCGTTAAAACACAGAAAAATTCGTTTAGTTAATAATCGATAGGTAAGTCGGCTCTAAATTTAATATAAAATTTGGTAAGCCAAAATAATTTTTAGCGCACACAGTACTTTAAGTAATTTAACTAAGAGCAGAATTGTGTTGTATGTTGTTTTTGTGTTCCTTTTAGAAAATATTTGTATGTGTCTGTTTGCATTATTTCCACTCTATATTTATCACCTACACAAAATTTGCTTAATGGTTTGAAATATGTTAGCTTCTTTAATTGATTTTTCGCCTAAAATTAGGCAATCTCATATTGTTTGTTTGGCAAAAATGCTAATTTATTATTCATCAAATGCATTTATGTATATTTTTAGAAGTAGCGCCCTAAATGTAGGCAATGTTTGTTGGCTAAAAATTTAAAATATATCTGATATCAAAGAATGATAATGAATATTAATTTACGGTCTCTCCTTATATCTGCTACTTCTACCGGTTAAACTGTTAATTTAAAACGGCTATTCAACATCATCCTAAATGTAGGCAATGCATTTCGCACAAAATAGTCAAAATTAAAGAAACAAGCGTGGCATTAGGCGCATTTTTATCAAGTTTTCTAAATTCATATTAAAATTTTTGTATGAAATTTTCCTTAAATAACTAAAAATATAACAAAAAAAATTAATTTAATAATATATAAAAAAAATTTAATTATTACAAATAAAAATTAAAATTTTATTAATAATACCAAAAAAAAAATTTATTACAAATAAAAATTAAAATTTTATTAATAATAATAAAAAAAATAATAATTTATTACAAATAAAAATAAATATTTAATCAACATAATTTGAGTTAAAAAAATTTCATTAAAAAAATTAAACCAAAAATTTTTAGGGAATAATACTTAACCATATTTTAATGAAGGTTTTATTTATGCCTCTAAAGTTTTGTATTTTCTCGCTTTTGCTTCTAAAAGTTAGCAAAAAAGTAAAAAAAAAATATTTATAATTTCTCCTAACTTTTTTGTATGTTGAATGTATATGTGTACATGCGCGTCAAAAAATTGTAAAACATCATAAATTTAAACTGAAAACTGCTCATTTTCGCTTTCAACGCGACACTTAGCCCAGCAGCATTAGCAAGGAAATTGTGACAATTTCTTATTCACCTCTCCTGACATTCGCTTTTTTCGCTTATCACACATTTTTGAGCATTTTTATGCGTACAACACATCGGGGAATGCATTGTCACGACAATTGTGCCACTTAGTAGATATGTAGGAGTGTAGAAATATATATGACAGTGTGTGTGTGTGTTCCCACACTGCCAATTGTGAAAAGCTAGGTTAGCAAATCGCAAAAATATATATTATAGAGATATGTATGTGTGACAGTTGCTATGCAACACCTTGAAAACGGTTTGGGGGGAAGAAATTGACTGGCGAACTGAAGCGAAAAGAATGTAAACGCAGAAGGTTTCTTAAAAACCGCAAAACATTGCAACGCAAGTGTGTCACCGCCCAACAAGAGCCTTGAAAAGGAAATAACTTTCACTTACGGCTGCAAACGAGATTTCTAAGAAAATAATATAAATATATACAGATGTATGTAAATATCTATTTATATGTACATACATATGTATATATGAAAAGTATGTTTCGGCGCTCCCGTTCGCATCAGTGCAGGTTAGAGGCACGTCAGAGGGTGTGGCAGCGGGTAGGACTCGTAAATGAGAGGAAAAACTTCAACGAAACACTTTTCAACTGCTTGACAGCGCACACATTTCTTAGAAACATTTTGCCGCACACATTTTATTTCTATTTTCACTTGCAGCTGCTGTTTAACTTTCTACACGTTGCACGCGGCGGCGGCGGCGGCCAGCGAAACAGCAAATTGACAGCAGCGCAAATTTTGCTGTGACAGTGACAGGCTGTCAGGAGATTGGGGAGACATCTAGCGGAATGGGTAGTGCGTAAAAGGGAGAGAGAGAGAAAGAGAGAGAGAGAGAGAGAGAGTGAGCAAGTGGGGTAGTGGGTGGTCACCACAACTAAGCGCCACAAAAGACGAGCGCGTGCATGCAGCGTCTAGGGAGTTGCGGTAGCAGCAACACGCACACACACCTATACAAACACATATTTACACTACTAAGTTGCTGGTAGATACATTTTCCAGCGTAAAACTTTTCATGACTTCCACTGCAATTCAGAGATACAGAATTTTCAGCCACAATGCACAAGTGGCGCAAACGTAGCGACATCTAGTTGAAAGCGCTGCCGAGGGGTTGTGGTGTTCTATTAGTTGCTTTTTTTTTGTTTTTGTTTTTGCCTAGCTAACGCAGTGATGCTGTATATCCGGCCGGATGCTCGTGGGCCCTCATACTTTATGCCGTATGCACGATGTGTGTTTGTATGTATGTATGTGTATGTGTGTGCATGAGTGTAAGAGTGGTGAAGCTGCAGGTAGCGTCGTTGTAAAAGTGCTGTGGCATGATGTTAAATTCACAAACTTTTTCGCTATAAAAACTTTTACGGCGGCTTTTGCTGCTGCTGCTGCTGCTGCATTAAATTTGTTGTAGATAAACGAAAGTGAACGCAAACTTTTGAGTTGGAAGTGAACTTTTAAGAACGAATTTGTACTTGTGTTTTCTTGTTGCTGTTGTTGTTAAACTTATTTTGAGCAAAATTTAGTTCTAAACAGTTATCTGGCCGCTTCGCTGGAGATTTATACATGCATTTGTTATGCCTACAATTTGTTGTTGTTGCGAAAAGCTGTCAACTCATTTATATATTATATATTGAAAGTGAAAGTACAAAAAGTAGTTGCTGGTCATGTTTGGTAAAAGTTTTACAGAAGAGTAGTAGTAGTATACACACACAAACTCAAACACAAACACATTGGCCGGCCTGCGCGTAAATCTTTATGGCTTCATTAAGTATTTAGTTGGCTTGTGAGGAATTTTCGATTATTGAAAAAATAATTTTAATGGTACATAGCCTGCAATATTTTCAAGTGTTTATTTAAACATCTTAAAAAGTTTGAAATGCTACTATATGTGTTTTTTATATAAATGTTGCACACTTTTAGGCGTTTTAGAATTGATAAATGTATAATGCATAGAAATACAAATGTACATATGTAGTTACAGCAATTTTTGACAGTTGCAAAATTTTATAAAAAAAATATATTTACAAGCCATCGTGATCACTTCGTGAGGTGGAAAAAAAAACAAAAAAAAAAAAACCAAAACCCAAAAAAAAAAAAACACTAAAAAAAACGTTAACTTCTTGCTTTTTTGAAGCTATAATACCCAGCCAATAGCATTTTCTATAGCATAAAAGGATATAAAAAATCTTTATCTTGATATTAATCGTTTCGTTTATATGGCGGCTATATGCCATAGTGGGCCGATTCGAATTTCAATTTATTTGGTGATTATAGAGCTGCCTTAGAAATAATCTGATCTAAATTTTGTGAACATATCTTGTCAAATTAAAAAGTTTTTCATATAAGGAATTGAGTTTGATCGGTTAGTTTATATGGCAGCTATGTGCTATAGTTGTCCGATCTGAACAATTCATTCAGAAATCAATGCCTCAAAAACTGAGGGATTAGTTCGGATATATACAGACGGACAGACGAAAAGATAGACGGACATCGCTAAGTTTACTCAATTCGTCACGCTGAACATTAAACCTAATTGGGTCTGCGAAGTTTTCTTTTTTTCGATTAGGAATAATACTTCAAAGAGATTAACTCAATATTATTGTCATACAAATTCCTTTCCTTTTGTGATTTTTAGACAACAACAAAATTATGTAAATTTTGTCAATAAGAGGTCAACCAACTCTTCTTGAATGCGGTCAGAAATGCAACAACCCCAAATTATAGATATGCTTGCATATTTAATATTTTAACATATTTCTTCATTTGCACAGTCATTAGCCGTCACCAAGTCAAGAATAAGGTATATATTCACACACAATCATACGAACATCATGTACACTTGCAATGCCATCAACTGCACTACCTACTATCTCACTTAAACCACCACAATTACAAACAAAAATGACTTGTAAATTGCATATACTCGCACATATGTAGATATCATTAACCAAATCTCAAAGTTGTAACACAACTACAACAAAAACGACGCGCTTAATTGCTTAATACTCTCCAACTCATGTGCAACGAAGTGCGAAGCCAGCAATGCTCTTGCTTGTTAAAAATTTGACTAGAATGACAAGAACTATTTACATACACACATATACAAGTGCACAAGAGAAACAACGGTAAAACAATGCACAAACAATGTATCGTAGATGGCAGTTAAAACAAAAAACAAAAAACAACACACACACATATGTATGAGCGAGCAAATGCACGCCTTAGATGACATGCATTTTAATAAAGAAATTTCCCCACCGGATGACTAGCTGACATTGTCTCAGAAATTTAGGCTGAAAATTAGTTACTCGCATTATGTGTATGCATGCAGTAAAATTAGTTGTTTCCATAGTTTAATTAACATTGAGAAGTGTAGAAGCGCAAAGGTGGAAGAAAATGACACGATTATGCATTTGTTTTTCACACGCATACAACAACGCATTTTGTAGCGGATAAATAGGTACATATACAACATTAATACATACATACATACATGCTTCTGTGCATAGCTTGGAACCATGACTCTTCTGTTCACAATCACATTTATAATTACCTTCAATTACATGCGTGGCATCGTGTAATCACCTCAAATTATTTATGTGTTTCTTTTTACAAATTTTAAAATTTTTCGAGTCTTTGAGACTGTTGTTGGTTCAATCACGTATTCGATTGTGGTTACATATTATACATACATATGTGAAAGGGTGCATGCTCTCATGATAGCGAAAAATTTTTAGTTGAACTGAAGGCTCTATAACAAAACAAATTTTAGGATTTTGAATCTTAAAACCCTTTGCTTTATTTACTCTCTGCACATATCAAGTATTTTTAAGAGCTTTCAGCCTGGTTTAATGTTTTAATATATATGTATATACATACATAGTATTTTTTTTAACTCCGGTTGCAGCTTTGTGAAATTGATGGCCGATGAATTTGGTTGGTTATGAAGTTGGCTTTGACCTCATATCAGCTATAGATCGAATTTATGCTTCGACAATCTTGGCTTAAGTTTTATAGAAGCTTAGTTAGCATCCTGCATTAGTTTTTGTTAGTACAAAAAAAATTTAACTGAAACTTTCCTGGCATATTTCGCTTCTGAGGTTGTGTACTTAATATTACACTACTAAATTATTTGCGCTTATTGCTAGCGGTTTAAAAATTTGAAAAAAAAAATTACAATTGAGTCTAGAAACTGTATCTTGAATGCGTTTTGCTATCCTATAACTAACTAAAAGTTTGCTAAATAACAAACTCTTGGGAAAAATCATGCTTAATTAAACAATATGAAAAGATTTTATTGAAGAAAATCTTGGTTGCTTTTTATGACTTTTTATCCTCTTTTGAGTTGCATTATCTTACATATTCAGAAATGCCTTTATATCGATCAAGCTGATTTTTCTTTTCTGCTGCAAGAAACTTGTCTCAATATCTTAAGAAAAAAAAAATGCAGTTTCAAATCAATACACCATGATGCAAGCTTTATAAAAAGTAAAAATTTTACGCTAATCAAAAAACAAGAAGTTATACTTCAACAAATACCTAACCTAGCGGCCTCTGTAATGCGTTTTTCTAAAAGCTTTGTCGGTGAAAAGGATTTCATCGAAGTTAAATTCGGTGGCAAAATCGCTAATTTCTGTTATAATCTTTCGAATATTAATAAATTTGTGTTTCTTGTGCAAGATTGCTAATTTATTAATTTAAAAATTTTGGAACTTTTTTTCTCGATGTTGGGTTAAATTTTTTGTTTTTTGTAATTTTTTAAACCGGAATTTGGAATTAAACAATTTATTTTTATTTTTTTTATTTGATATTTGGGATCAACATTTTTTTTTTTAAGTTTTTAAACCCCTATTTGGGATTACAAAATAAGAAAAAAAATTTATTCAAATGTTCACTCAATTTATTTTAATGTATTATTTGCAAGCCTGCTTATGAGCAACTCTTGCCTCCCAAGTACTCTGACAAACCCATACAAATGTATACATATGTGTTATGTTACAATGTGTATATGTTACAACACACATATTTGTCTTTCTGCTGTCACCTTAAAAAAATATTACTTCAACCTGCATCCAGTAATAGTTGCAACATTAACATAATAACCGTATAACGATTAAATAACTGCATTTATAAGTTTATCACACAACTTGCCGACTTAACAGCAATAATATCTGTTGTAACATGCATACATATGTACTGTAAGACATGCTAACTGACATTTCCGCAAGGCTTGATTATGCA
>NW_021650726.1:13453-35360 GCF_001188975.3 Bactrocera oleae | reverse complement strand
GATGTTCTCAGCAATCAAATTTCCATCAAAGTAGATAAACAATATTTTATTTTTAATACTTTCAAAGGAAAAATCACAGTGCAAAATTGTTTTTCCCAAAACTATCTAACAGTGACAACCGCTAAATTTATATGAAAATGTGTAAATTTTTGACGCATATTATTTATTATTTCATTGATTTAATCTCGAAATTAAATATGCAGCATTTTTTTGTTGTTTGAAGAGGTTTTCAGAATTGTATACATGGAAATTTCGGTCAAACCAAGCGGTCACGCTACAAATCAATAATCTTTATCCTTTTCGTTCTATCGTCATCAATTTTTTGGGGTCAAAGTTACACTATTTTGACGATTTTTGTTTAAAATGTGAATTTTGTGATTTTATAAAACATTTTTTCGGCGAATATATGCAAAGCGATTTTCAACAGCCAAGTACTGGTTCACTGAATTTCGCGGTAACCATAACAGCACAAAAAAAAATTTCAAATTAAAAAAATTTTTTTGGAATAAAAAATTGGCAACCCTGCTCCGGATATAATAAACACAAAATTTTAAGCAAACTCGTTAATTAATCTCTTTACAATGATACAAATTGTCAGCCACACATTTCGCGTCGAAAACATACAGCTGCCAAATACATATTAATTGTTATATGGAGATCAAATTTCACACGAATATAAAAAATATTGCATCGAGGCAAAAAAATGTTTCTAAACGAATTTAATGTTTGCGCCGACGAACCAGTTCAGATACAATTCGATTCGATGGTAAAGCTGTATCTTCATTCAAAAAAGGTTATTTCATTGTTAGGCCAAAAATTGTGCACCCGTTTAGCCAATACACTTAAAAAGTTAACAAATCGTCAAAATTAAATACTTCGTTAAGATATCTAAATACTTCTATTATCATGTTTTAAAAATACTCAGAAAGAAGTTAAAAAATAGTATGGCTATAAAAAGTATTAGGATGTACAATGTTGGAACTAATCTCAATTTATTTTCAAAGTACATTCAGCAATATCTCGAATACAAAACCGTTCATCAAACGAATTGATTTTAAAGTTAACTCTTGTATTGAATTTGTTACATACCTGTTATAGTTTATCCAGATCTCGATCATTCACATTTTTAAAATCAATAACTCAAATAGGTCGATAAAACGATAAAACAATATTTTGTGTAGACTTTTATGAATATAGTATAAAAATATACAAACATACATAGAGTGTGTACTACGTAGGTTGCCTTTTATATTTCGTGATTTGGCAACCCTAGTGTTGCAATCTGGTAACTCAAAACTTTTTCTTAAAATCTTAAATTTTTGATGTTGTAAATACTTAGAACATTTTGATATACGAGCGCTTTTTGTGTTGTATACAGTAACTTAAAATATTCATCTCGGCCAAAAAATGGAATTAAATCACAAAAGTTTTCGCGCGATTATTTTTTACAACTTTCGACGTGGATTAACTCAACAGTACATCGATGAATTTAATTAAATTTTTGACGATGAAGCACATCAAGGACCAATTTATTGATGGTTGCATTCATCGAGGTCGTAGATCACTCCAAGATGAATTTCGTGAAGTCGTCCAAAATCAGTTGTTGTTCCGGAATCATTGACACTCTGCAAACTGATATTGCAAGATCGTCATGAGACATAACGTGAGATGAGCAACTATATGCATTAGTGAACCAGCCCATAATTGTTCACATTGGATCCTACAAATTTGTCAATCACTCAAAAAATGGCTCGTGTCGATTGGTTAAGAGAAATGTAAAACATTACGATTGCGGTGCTTCAAATATGCCTATAACATCGTATAGGTGATGAATCGGGATTTGCGCGTATGCCCAAACAAACAGCAATCGATGTTGGGTCTTCCGATGAGCCGAGTCAACAAAAGTTATTCGCGCACGAAGCACTACAAGCATAATGGTTGGGCTTCAAACACTGCATTATTGAACACTCAAACCACGATTATGAGTCATCCACCGTATCGTCTACCTGGCACGGAGTGATTTCTTTTCATTTTCGTACGTAAAAAATAAACTAAGAGGTCAAGGTTTTTCGACACCGGAAGAGGCGGTTGAAGCGTCCAGTACGCATACTATGGAGATACCTGAAACAAGGCAACCGTATATGTGTGTCACTATAATTACAACAACCATCGTTGCCCGCCCCTAGTGCGGAAGAGTTTTCCGATTACATACTTTTATTCAATTCTAACAAAACGCACATATAGTATAAGTGTATAATTTAATTTATAAAATAGTGTGTACAATATACGCAGATACCGACATTAACTGTGACGTCAACGTAGCTAATGAAATGCAGATGCTATGCAGTACGCAACAACAAAAAATGTTTGATTATAAACAATTGACCATTAATACATGTGGGCTGCAATTAACATTCAATTGAATTATTTTCATAGATATGCAAAATTTGTACCAAATGTAAATAAATAAATAGATATCCACGCAAGTATGTATGTGTGTCAACAATAATGAATATAACAAATAATCTTTGAAGCAGTAATGCGAATCGAGGTGATAAAATATTTACGCCAATTATGATATTTAAATAAATAATAATTTTAAACTAAATATTTTAATTTGAACAAGTGAGAGTTAGAATAATAAATAATAATGCAGGAGGTGATTGAATGAATAATTTGTGTTGATTTTGGGGAAAGCAATGTGCTATTTTAAGGAAATTCAAACACTTGATTTCCAAGCACTTAGCTACTACGGTAGCGCGGATATATGAAATGTCTATCGTAAAATTTTGGTCAGTCTCACATTACTTGAAAATAGGCAAACAAAACCCTTATCATCTCTAGTTAATTCACTTTCGGCATAATTAATATTTCGAAAATTCTATCAGTATAGTGTGTTTGTATATTTCTAAAGTTGACAGCATAATATTTGTTTCGTTCCTTTAGGATATTTCCCAAAACTTATTCGAAGCTGATACATATGTATGTATATGGTTGAATAATATATATGTATCTATTCATGCGACTATGTATACGTGTTCCTTTATGATCTAAGGAGAGATGGATTAACTGCTAAGTCCAAGAAAAGAAATTGGAAAAAAAGAAAAGCTACGGCTACATCGAAGCTATAATATCCTCCACAGGTGCATTTCTCATAGCGTAAAAGAGTTAGATTCATGAAGAATATCTGTTAACATAAAAAGTTTCCATACATGAACTTGAATTGGATATCAGTCGGTTTGGCACTTATATGCTATATGTTCCGATGTCGACGGTTCCAACAAATAAGCAGCTTCTTGGAGAGAAAAGGACGTATAGAGATAGATATCTCAAAAACTGTGGGACTAGTTCCTGTTATACAGACGACAGACAGACGGTCATGGTACATCAACCCGTCACGCTGATCATTTATATATAATATGTATGTACAATATACTTTATAGGGTGTCTGACGTTTTCTTCAGGGATTATAAACTTTGTACAAACTTAATATATCTTGCTCAGGGTATAAAACGCCACGAATACTGCTATTCAGCTACGATCAACTAGAACCAAGAAATGAGCCTAAGACGACCGTTTAAATTCACCAGCCCAAAACTCAACGGTGCGTTTTGAAGGTGAGACTACTTTTACACCTTTAAAAATATTCATAAATTCTTTGCTTTTATAGCTTTCAAAACAAAGAATGTAATCAGTACGCGATATTAATTTTTCTTTTTAAAAATATGACACGTCAACTACAAATGGTTGTAAACAGAGAATTACTTGACGCATGACTTGTAACTTTCATGTGTTCTCACGACAGATTGTACCAACTTGAGAAAAAAAATGTGGAGCTGGTAGTGCTATTTCTTGGTGAATAGAATTTCTCAACCTGTATATATATATACATATATATAAACATGCGTTCACAATTATAATTACTATTTGATACTTTTCAACAACGCTAATGTATCAATATTCTATTATTTCTTTTCATACACGTCGTTTGCCAATGTTACAATTCTGGAATTTCAATGTCAACCATCGAATCGTTTACTGCAAACATAACAAACAAACAAGCAGAGGTTCGAAAGTCAAACAACAATACTGAAACAAAATTTAAATTAAAATATCGACAATATACAAGAAAGTCCGAAGGTGACGGAGAGAGAGCTTGATGCCGAAACCAATGATGAAAATTAGTAGTTTGGGTTTATGAATCATCATACATATGCATATATATCTGAATATGTATTCTAGGCTATTTATATTTTCTATCGACAACAACAATGAAATTATGAAAGAATTTCGAAACAAACATTAACTTGAATGCAAATATTAAAGCTAATATTTTTATTTACGTATAGTAATAAAAATATTGAATTATTAAAATATTATTTTACTAATAAAAAAATTATAACATAATACTTTATTATTTCATAAATTTGAAAATTTTATTTATTATATTATTTTTATTTTATTTATATATCCTATAATCTAAGCGTGCATTTCTAATTGAGTCATGCACTTGGCATTTGCAATGAACTCAATTTTGTCGAATTTCATTTTATGAACAGCTGTGGAGAATTTAACGTACTAGCATCGTCATAATTAATTTGACACAGCTTTGCTCGATGGCCTTGGCTGCTATATCGTCGCAAACTTTATTGACCGCAAATTATTTTGTATTTTTCTAGCCACGATTAATATTACTATCATTTGTCAATATTAATGCACGCTGGCATATCTCAATGTACGCAGTTATTGCTTATAATGCAGTTTAAAGCATTTATATATTATATATGAAGATATATAGTATAATTGCTTCATTTTGTTTAAAAATGTGTTATTTGTTTAAATATGTGTAAAGCTACGAGTTCTTCGACGCTGATAATACGATATTTCTAACGATCAACTTCTGATATGCTTTCACTAATCTCATAAAATAACAATTTACTCAATTTTTTATACGAACTCATGAAGAGTCTTTACACAGTAACCTTTTAAAGTTTAAATTCAAAAGCTACTATAAATCTACGTTCTTTGTAGTATATTATATATAATAGGGTGGAGAAAAATTTTTCTTAGTCTGTGGGGTAAATCTGAGATTTAAAAAAATAAATTTGGACCAAAAATTTTTAAAATCCACTAGTTTAAAATAAACTCGAATTTATTTTTTTTGGACAATGAAACATTTTTTTTGGTTTAAACTGTTGTATATAAAAATTACCAATTTGACGGTTTTGACTTAAAATTAGTTTAACGTTAGGAAAGCATGTTGTCGTTTAAGACTTTGTTTAAACTCTAATAAAGACTATACACATTTGTTTTAGTTGATAACTTTTTATTGGCAGATCTCTCTGCTTCTAGAAACTTATCAAAAATTTTTACGAAATAAAATTTTAAACTCGAAATTTACTTTAAAACTGAGTGAGCCGCCTCTAATTTTTTTCGCTCCACCCTAATATATATATATACATATCTACTACAAATTTGTGGTTATTTGGCACGTACATAGCTACATACCAATTTTACTATATAGATATGTGTTTGCATTTAACAAGTATTGGAAATTACTTTGTCTTTTCGCTAATTGAGTTCACTGTGAAAGTCAATGAATCTAGGAGCGACAAAACTTTCGATCTCATAATTTTGATTGTAAACAAAAATCAATTATAATTTTTGAAAAAAAGAAAATGGATATATTGTTGCGAAATGAACTTGACAATGCTAAAGTGAATATGGAAATTAATTGATTAAGACAAATTGGTTTAAGAGTTCACAGGTGAAGAGCTTGATAAAAAAAAATTATTAGATGAATGAGATATGAATTGAAATACTTATGTATGGGACACATACAGAGGAATTTAGAATTTTAGTAAAAATGATTGTAGTAAATATTATTTATAAGTCTAGAAATAATGTATAAATATATTTGAAGTAATCATGCATATATATGAGGTAAATGTACATTATACACGTATTTATATAGAGGTTATATAATCAATAAGTATTTAATTGAATACTTACGCATTTCGATGTACTGTTGGTAGGCTAAGGCAAATTTCTCAAAAATGCGAAAACAAAATCCTCACACAAAATTTTTTTTTAATGCTGCTACTACCCTAATATTGTATTTAGTAATGATATAAAAAAGTTCCTTATTGTTTTCCAGCTGTTTGTGGGTCTTTTTTGCAATTCCTTCTGAGAAAATTTATCTATATCATTACATATTTTATATCACCAACACGTAGAGACTTTACGAATATAAAGCCCACTGATTTTTAAAAATCTGATATTTTACTTGAGAGTTTTTTGATTTGAAACTTGGGTTTTTTTGGGATTTAGGTCAAAAGAGAGGAAGAAAAATAAATATTTCAAAATAAAATAGAAATACATTGTGTTAGGACATAAGAAGGTAAGTTTTACCAATTCTCGTGAAAGAAACTTGTTTTTTGTACAAGATAAAAATAAAAACCAAAAACACTTGCTTATTTTGAGTTTTTCAACATACATTTTGAGGTTATGAAAAAGAAAAGTCTATATAAAATTTGTATATTTTTTTTTCTATATTAGTTCTTAAAGACTGCAATCCCGTCCTCCCTCCTTTTACCGACCTCTGCCCATAAATATTTTTCTTTGAATGGTACATTTTATCTTTCGTTTCCGTTGGTTAAATCTCTATGATTTTCTTTTTTTAATCATTTTCAACAGTCTAAAAACAGAATAATCTTTAAAAATGTTTCGAAATAAATAAAAATATTCATGCGTAAAAGTTTAATAATTATTTTTTCTCGTATTGAGAACTCATGAAATCATTATATAATATGGTAAAAATGGAAGAAACACGTTGATCCTCCATATAAGGTTAAGTTGAGAACTAAAGTTCTATAATGTCTAGCGCTCACGTTCAGAGCGGTTTAAAATAAGAATAAGATACCACAAAGTTTCGAGTACGAGAATGAATTTAATTGGGACAATGGTTATTAACCAAATAGAAACAATAGTGCCACTGATATGTGAAACTTCCATCCTAAATATGGTTGACCAGAACTCTCTTATAATAAATTTCGAGGTTACTAATATTTTCTAAAGAAAAAAAAAACACAAAAAGTTCAAATTTAGTTAGAATGTTATTATCGTCGAAAGAAATTCTTGTCATTTAAGTTTTTGGAAGATTAATTTTTCCAAAATGTTGGCCCGGCTAGACTTAGATGGTCCATGCGTTGAGTCCAATTTTGAGATTCGTTCGAGCATTTTAACTGATAGCTGGCGAATGACACGCGTGATGTTTTGCTTCGCATGCAGCGAAGCGGGATTGGCCGTAACTTTATATATGACCACAGGAAAAGTCTAAACGGTGTGATTCACACGATCTTGGTGGCCACCGAAGGCCTAAACGGGAAATTACCTGCTCCGAAGAATTCTTTAATAAGCATTGAATGGGATGCGATGTGGCACGTCCTTGTTGAAACTAATGTCGCATCACGAGCTTAATTTCTGGGCACTTCTAATTGTCGGTTATTATGGCGCGATAACGGACCGCTGATTCAACAGCCACAACACACCAAACCGTTGTTTTTTCAGGATTGAAATGGCAGCTCTTGAAATATTTTAGTTTCTGCGTCCCAAATGTGGCAATTTGCATACCCTTGAGCCAGATATGGAATTTGGCTTGAAAAAGTCGGATTTTATGAACTAAGAGCCATAGGGGCAGTTTCTTGCACATGGTGTATTCTGTTATGCTTCAATTTTAATGTCGACTATAAAAATGCGTAAGTCGTATCAATAACGTTAGTACGAAGTTGATGCAACGGCCGCATCGACTCTCTACGGATCTCGTTTCCATCTCATTACAGACGCGATATTTTCTTTCAAGTGCGTGTGGGACTTGTCTAATATTTTCATAATGAATCTTAGTTCAAGATGGGGTAATGGTGTTGCGAATAGTACGCCATATGCGATAATTATGATAAGTTGAGCGCGCGATACACTATTCTTTACAAGAAATTGAATTTTCGTAATAAAGTTGAACGATTTTGTTTGGCGGAAGTCTTTCCACGATGAAATGCAAATAATCAGAACAAAGAATATGACGCTCAAAAAATATTGAAAAGTACAATACCTTACTTGAATAACCCTTTATAAAAAAAATCGATTTTTAATTTCACACGTGGGACATTTCACGTTAACTATCAGGAGAGTTAAATATTAAGTGCGATAGAGGTAATTCAACAAGTATACTTTTCTGCAGAATATTAAATACAGTACGGACACATATATGTACATAAGATTGCAATGTTCACTTAATCTAAATTAATTTATGCTCAAGTACTGTATCACTGTAAAACCGTGCATTTAGATAATCTCTAAAACAAAGCATATATGCATTGCGCTCATTACTAAATATTTACGAAATATATACAAGAACACATGATACAATGAGGCAAAAATAGCTAAAAACTTTTAACAAAAATAGCTTAAAAGATTGATTATAAAATATAAGATGAATTTGTATACATACGAGCAATTTTGGACTTTGGGTAATGAATATAATTATGATGTGTATAATTAGGGGTGAGCGCATTATTTTCAAACAAACAACAAATTATTAATAAAATTTGGATTTTGGGGCAACAAATATTGCCGTTAGATACACCAAAATCGAGCATTAAATATCACTAAATACATTTGCCAATTTTCTCGTGTTCGATTAAGAATGCGAAATGAAAACTTTTTCGCTGCCTTCCAGTCCAAATCGGCACGAAAATGGCACGCAACAATAAAAAAAAAAAATTGAAATAAATTTAAGGAAAACAAAATGAAAATTTGTGTTTTCAGTGCGAAAACCGGCCCACACTCATAACGCATAAACAATCCGTTGAACACGTAAATGCATATATACATACGTGTATTTGTGTTTGTTTATTGAAAGTCAATGACGTCAAAACTTGCACGCACACTCGAAAGCCGAAAATAAAAATGGCGAGTGAAAACAAGCTCACACATTTGTTTCACATTTCTGCTGAAGATTCGATACTTAAAGAATATAAAATGCTTCGCCATCAACACCATTTACCACACCATCATCACACAGAGGCCGCTTGTTTAGGTTGCGTGTCTTTCGTTTAGCCACTTGACTTGCGTGACGTTGTTACAAATAAAAATTGCGAACAAACGCGGTACCCATCAACAGCAAAATAATCAATGTCTTTAGTAGTAGAAATAAGTTCACAAAAAAACCTTTTTTTTTTTGTTAAAGCACACTTAGAATTCTAAAAACATCATTACAACATCATTCTACCAATTCAATAATGTTCTGTGGAAGTGGACGTATAATTAATATTCTTCTCAAGAGTTTTTCTTTGCTCCTTAATGTGCCAGATCTTGGAAGTTTTTTTCTCACAAATGGACGAATCTTGACAGCAATGTCTATTTACATAGTATATAGTACCTTCATATAGTATATAGTGCTTACATGTATATAGGGCATGTGGATTGAAACATTTTGGTGTGAAAAACGAGAAAGGTCAAATGCAATCGAGCATATTTTTGGTGGTTTTAGTGAGATAGAACTTAACATGTACAATTATATTAAGTATAATGTCAAAGAGAGCATTTGAATAAATACATGAAACACTTAACTTAAAACAAAAAAAAAAAACGTTAACTTCGGTTGCATCGAAAATATAATACCCTTCACAAATACAAAAGATTCCTTAGAAGAACTTGATTCCCATCGTTTAGCTTGTATGACAGCAATATGCTATAGTGATTCGATCTGAACGATTTCTTCGGATATTAAATTGTTGCCTTAGATAATGATCTGATCTAAATTTAAGATATCTCGTCAAATGAAACAGTTTTCCATACAAGAACTTAATTCCGATTGTTCAGTTTGTATGGCAGCTATATGCTATAGTGGTCCGATATCGGACATTCCGACAAATGAGCAACATCTTGGTGAAAAACGTCATCTGCTAAATTTAAGATCGATATCTCAAAAACTGAGAGTCTAGTTCGCGTATATACCATATATATATAGACGTTTCCTTCTTGGTGTTACTAGCTTCGTGGCAAACTTAATATTATATAATAAATAGCTATTTATACCTAGTGATTTTTTATGTGTGTTCCATATAACATAATACTTTTTGATTAATCTTTACATTAAAGAAAGACACGAAATGATGAAATAGAGCATTTCAAAAAATTAGAGCAAGTCATAAGAAAAAAACAAAAACATTCCTTGTCATATTTTTTTTTACGTATAGACCATTTTTATTTAACGTTATTGCTACCGCTTGTCTTCCGAAAGATTTGTACCACTCTTTAATTTAAAAATAATTTTTTTTTTCAGCTAAATAACAATATCAGGATTTTTCGGAAATTAAGATACAGCACTATTTATAAGGTGGATTAGATTTTAACTTCACATTATATTTGTGGATGCAAAACATAATCCAATTTTCTAACAAATCACACCCTTTTAAACCTTACCATATCTTCAGTTAAGTTCTTAATCTCACAATTTGAGTCAATTGGATTATTTGAAAAATTTGTTTTTAAAACTAATCTCACATCTGAGTACCCTTGAAAACATCTAAACTAAGTAATCGAGTTGAAAGAAACTGAGGAAAGCATAGGAAAATTATAAAGTCGAAATCGTGCATAGATTAATACTTGTAGATATGTGTGGGAATAAGTGTGATATTTGTATAGTAATCAATATAACAAGGCAAGGTTAATCACAATTCGAGAAGGTGCGAGGAAAGTTGTACCGCTGATATCACTCAATTTGATGTTTTTTTAGAGACAAAACTCATGCCAACACGCCCTTAGAGAGATATTCTGGTCAATGTTAAGGATTCAATAGATAAATTCAAAGGTAAAATTCACACAAACATATGAATTGTCAAAATAGTTTTGAACTAGGGATGGCAAGATTAATCAAATGAATAGTATCGGAAAATTAAAAGCGCGTGTTCAAAATGTCTCCTGTAAAAAACAAAATTTGGAAATGCTTCACAAAAACCAACTATGCAAATTTTGTGAAATGCACTCTTTGTGCGAAAAAACTGAAGTATGCTATTCGAATAATACAAAAAATACACTTTGCAGATCCTAAAGCTCTTTGCCTCAACAATGCGGAATCTTTGGAAAATGCTTGATACTTCTTAAATCTTTAGATTATAGCAAAAGGCGGAGGCAGAATAATGATACATTTCTTCGAGACGAGCTAAGTTTTTATTTGAATTGCCAAGTTTTAGATCTGAAATGAAACACTGCCGAGGCATGGGAAAAAATTAAGATTGTTTATCCTAAACTTTATCTGCTTTCCCACAAATATTCGCACTTGATTCGTAAATCAGTAGTCGCATGGAAAGTCTATTTTCTAGAACTGGGGCAATAGCTTCGGAAAACTGAAGCAGATTAAGAATCAACAAGCTTTCAAAACTACTGTTTTCCCAATCGTATATGAAAAATAATTGTAAGTAATAAACATATGTATGTATATATGTAAAATATGCGGTAACAATCAATACAAATATTTAATTTTAACATTGAAAACAAAAATAATCGAAAGTGACGATTAATCGATTAATATATTGCAACTAATTGAAATTAATTTTTTGTTATTGCATTTAAATCATTTGATAATTAATCGAGCAATATATATATTTGACATCCCCATTTTGAACGAAGGTTTCTAATAACACAAACAGTCACCGACATTCCTCCTATCCGTATTAGCAGCCCGTATTAAGCCAAATTTGTCAAAAGTTATGCCCGTGGTTGCAACGCATAAATCAGTTGTTCTCTCTTATTTTCATTTCACTAATGTTGCCATTGATCTATCTGTATTCGCAATTTTTCGCACATTTAGTATTTTAGTTATATTGTAATTTTTCATAATGTAAAAGCTCAAAACTGAAATCCAACTATTAAAAATTGTTTACTTATTTATAAATAAGTGTATTCGACTGTGATTTTGGATTAATTTTAAAATATAATATTTCAATTATATTCAAGTTTATTTTTTAAATACTACAAAATATCGAGATTGGCAACCCAGATTTGCAAGAGATTGCTATTTCACCTTAGCGCCTACTCGTTTTTACGGTAAAAATCCAATTTTTGCGGATATCCTACCGTACGGTCTGTTTAAGCGGTTGTGATTGTTTATTTCTCTTAACATAGGTCGTATCAGCTGAAATACGGTAGAGAGGAATGTCGATGACTGTTTGAGCTAATAATGCATATATTAAAAAAAACGGTTGTTCTATGAGGTATCCAAATCGAATTACGTTTTAAGTTACCCACAAGTGTTCATAAAAATTTAATTTCAATTGACTACTGACTAATAATTAATTTACGAATTTCATTCATAAATTCTTCAATATGGTATCAAAAACGGGATCAGATAATGCCACGGCTGTCCTATTAGTCGTAACAAAAGTTTTGAGCAAACAGCCTTCACGCATTGTTAGCAAGTTCAAACCCAATCCTCATTTCCCGATTTGAACAACTATTAATAACATCATAAAATTTATTAATAACAGAATGATCTTAAACTGTTTGAGAATTACAGTGCGCAGAAATTCCTCAACTAAAACGAGTCAACTGACATCAAGTGAGAACAGAATTCGTTATCGACAGTTAACAGAATATTACGCTCTCCAATAAATTCTCAAATAATACAAGCACTTGCCCGAGAAAGGGCAGTCGGTATCTATAAATGAGACAGAGAATAGAAATGAACTATATTAGCATGACTCTCTGTCAAGTGAGGTGAGCGCTGTAAAAGTTTTTCCGCTACAAACAAGCAATGTACTCACACATTTAACAGCTCAGCTCTTGTTATCAGATATTAAAAATCACTCACCAGCAAAGTAACTACAATCAGACATATGTACATACATCAATCATGTTTTGGGGTAGTCTCTGGTATTAATAGATATATAACAAGAGGTTGAGCACAGGTAAAACTTACATAAGCAATGCTTAAAAATATCTTACGTCTGGAAAAACTTACTGTTTGAATGAATGAAGTGCACTCGCTATATATAAATATGTGTTTGATTAGGTACATATATACACATGTACATACATATACTATTTTATAGCTATTCTTGTTTAGGCATTGAAAATGTGGGTTTTTTATTGTTTACTTGTGCGTGTTTTAATTGCTTTAGTGGCACTTCGGTAGACACTTGTTTATACCGCAAAAATAGCGGTGGCTTCTCATCTAAACATTATAATAAACATGCGAAATTTGTTTTGAATTTTTGGGAGAAAATTAATATACACTATGACTAAGTGCTATTCGCTGAATAGCAGCATACATACATATATTATATATATACAAATACATAATATAATATTTGCATACAGTCATGTTTTAGAATATTTTTGTTTAAAAAATTTCCTAAAATTTTCCACAATAAAAGTGAATAAACATAAACACAGGTGTGAGAACATAAGAAAGTATGAGTTCTGCGAAAAAAATATTTTAAAATAAAAATAGTTTTGTGCAATAATTTTTTTTCTGGAGAATTTAGACCATATTATTGAGTTTAAGTGAGGACGTTCGTCTAGCATATGGCGTCGACCATTAGAGGAGGTGAAAGAAGTAGCTGCAAAAAAGTTAGACTGGAGAGATGTGGCAGATAAGAATAAATAATGATTGTGTCTAGAAATTGTAGGTGTAAGCAAAAGAATGACTTGATGTTGTTTTGTTGCAATTTTCTAAATATTGTTTTATGAGTATTTGGGTCACATGAAGTACATATCTTTGTATCACGCGTTGTATAACTGCGTTAGAAAGATAAGATTTCGTACAAAAAAAATTCTCAGACAGTTATGAGATTACTTGATACTGTATTGCTTGAGCAGGCCTCAAAGATGGACATCAGACCCCATATTTTCATTTTTTCTCTGAGAGGCCAATTGTTGAAAATGTCAAGAAAAAACAAGAAAAACGGTTTGCTATAGTAGGCCGATATCAGAGGTTTCGACAAATGAGCAGCAGATTGATATCTCAAAAACTGAGGGACTATTTCACTTACTTACATACATAAGTATATACAGAGAGCCATGGCAAAATCAACTCAGATTGTCCCACTGACCATTCTTTCATTCATTAGGGTCTCCGCTGTTTCCCTCTGGGTGTTGCAAATTTCTTGCAAACTTAATATACCCTGTTCAGGGTATAAAATAGGGAATCATTAAGATAATCATAGACCGTCATGGAGACTCAGTTTGGAACCATTTAAATAATTCTGAATGCAAAAAGAAGCTTGATATATGGGGGATACACGAGTTAATGCCAAAAAAACAGCCTCAAGGACAGAATTTTCATTCGCGAATAGCATTAAAATTTAGTACCGCTGTAGACTTTAAGAGTATCGGTGAAAATTGAAATACAAACAAGAAGGGATTGGTATACTCCGTTTTGAGGTTTGGTGGAGTAAAGAATGAAATACAAAGTTCTTTGCAGTCTGCGGTACAGGCAAACTTAAAAAAATTAGTATTGTTACTATAAAAGTATTATTAATCAAAAATATTATTTTCTCAATAGAGAAAAGTCTAAGCTGCTACTAAAATAGATTTCGTAAGGGACGTTAGGATACCACGGTTGCATCTGCTTATAGTTGTGAGTTATTAAGCTAAGAGAAGTTTCATGTCGCTTTTACTAACAGTTTATTAAAATTGTTTATAGTTTTTAACAGTGGTTCAAAAAATATTTGGTATTAAGGGTTGTTTTTTAGTTTAATCACAAAATTTTGGATATATTGTAACTTTTAGACTTTAAAATTGTTTTATTATAAAAATGGTCTCATTATGTTGTAGAAAATCTCAAGTAAGTGGATGGAACAGTTTCAGTTTATTGTAGAAAAGTTTGTAAACGATTATTATATGGAGGTTATTTCAAGTTCGAACGCATATATAAGTATTATATACATGCATATGTATATTTACAGTTAATACCTTCACATATGTATATAGCAAATAATTATTTTTTATGACAAAAACTAATTGCCTGGTTAAGGTATACACCCAAAGCGAATTTGATTATTCTATCATGCTTACCCATTGTATCAGACGTGCCGATCACTATTCTCATCATTCAAACGCAAATAAAGTCCAATGATATTTTTAATCAAAATTCACTAAAGCATACGATCAGAGTTTAATGACAAACAAAATCTTTAGAGAATATTTATGCTAAAGTGACTGGATAGCGAAATTAAGTGTATTGATAGGGGAAACCGGTAGATATTGGACATAAAGACATAAGCTTACGCTGTGGGTGTTCGGCGTTATATTTACTGGTAACAAGTCAAAAATTCTGTGGATATGAAAAAATCGGTAAAAAAGGTGAATGCTAATGAAAGAAAGTGGAGAAAATTTTTTGTGTAAATAAAGAAGTATTTTTTTGCACAGAAATACATACATACACCAAAAGTTATGTACAGATTTATTTTGTATAAAAAGATTGTGTAAATTTTTAACGAGCTTTCAAAAAATTTTATTCACCATCTGAGATACTAGTTCGAGTATATACAGACAGACGGACATGGCTTAAGCGACTCGGCTCATATATATGCAGTGTCTTCCATTATGGATGATGAATAGGAATTTGACAGCTCGCGACCGCCATGTTTGTTTACGGATTTTTATCAAAATTTGGCAGTGTTTGCAGTAAGGTTTGCCATTTCATCATGTCACTTTTCACTTTGGTACAACACTTAGAAATTGTCCAAGATTATTACGCAAATTCACGTTCTCCGGTGGCTACTGTCCGAGCTCTTCGGTCAACAAACAAATTTGTCGTTATTGGGGTGAGTCAAATCCTCATGTGGTTTTGCATCCTCAAAAATTTACCGTTTGGTACGGATTGTGGTTTGACGGCATCATCGGACCATATTTATTTATATTATATATTTATTTCTATCGGCCATATGAGCCAGAAAATGCCGTTACCATCAATAGCGAGCATTATAACACGATGTTGACAGACATTTTCCCGGAATTTGATGATATAAAAGCGTACGATTTCATGACGGTGCGCCGCCTTAGGTTTCACGTCATAACATTGACATAGTGCGTGCGAAGTTTAGCTATAGCCGAAACTTCAGCTGAAATGCTACACCGAGATATGCAAACTACTAAAATTGGAAAATATATTTTCGTACTTTTGAGTAATAATGTCACCAAAAAAACCTTGCTACGACAACAAAAACAAAAACAAAATAAAATAAACGTCAAATATGGACTTTCGCCAAAAATGTTCAAGAATTCTTTTGTTTATGAGACATTTGTACTTGCCATTAAACGCACTTCAGTGGACGTGTTCCACTTTTGTGGTTTATAGGTTTGCTTCTGCTCTACTTTTTTTTACAGTCGACACATTTTGTCTACTTATCTGTCATCAGCTGTGTGGGCGTCAATTGTACTTTCTCATTTTTGGCACATTTTTTTATTCCAACCTAGAGCGCTAATTTATTTTTATTAAAGGCACACGACACTTATCGCTGAAAGACAAACGACTAGACGGGCAATTCAGCGAATGCCAAAGCAACTCGACAGCAGAAAATACAAACAAACAAACAAACATAAATGGGTTGACTGACTATCAGTGATAATCCGATCAGGACGCTGATATAACAGTAAATATGTGGGTATCATATGTAGCAGAGTACGCAAGCAGGGCAGTAGCCAGTGGGTTTATTAGCTGTAGGGCATCAAAACTTTTGCGCACAATTAAATGTCGACCGGTTTTCTAACCTGAAGTTAGACCAATAAAATGATGCCTCCATACGAGTTAGACTAGTTCAAATGCTAACGCAGAGATGACGTGCGACATACGCATTGTCAATGTGTCGCAGACGATTTCAATTTCGATTTGATCATTGGAAAATTTGTTATGCGAATGCGCAGAGTTAGCACCGCTGTCGCGGAATGCGCATATTTAATGACTTAGAAGTGTGAATAGGTAAAACAAAAAATAGACGTAATCACTATGTCAATTGAAATGTGCACAAATTTGCATAATAATGAGCTGCTGGCTGGTTGGCGGCTGCCGGCGAGTGCGATAACAAAGGCACGGCTGAGCAGTGAAGGTGAGGCTGGCGGCAAAGCAACTTGGGTGGCGAGTTTTTTCATTTGCAAGATGTTTTTTTTTACATTTTTGTATGCAATTTAAGAAATATACGGGCAATTTAGGGTGCTATAAAAATCAAATTTCTAATTTTGATCTATAAAATATTTTATTGATAAAAAATTAGAATATACTTTTTGTTATGTTGACATGATGCATAATTTGCAATTTTCAAAATATGATCACACTAGACGGGTACATGAACTAATGAAATTTGGGCGTGGGAGAAGTTAAAATTGTTTAGGTCTACACATCTGCGTTGGAAAACCGTAGTTATTTCAGACTTCTTAAATTCCTGGAGGTTTAGGGAGAATTTATTTTTCAATTTTACCCAAGGCTAATTCTTCCTTTTCCATACCTAGTGCATAGTCATATATATCAGATAAAAACAACATACTAAAATTTTAAATCGATAACTCATATAGTTTTTTAGTTACAGCCTTCTAATGTGTAGCCGATTAGCTCAGCTGTTTAATCAGTTTATTTTTAAAAAATTTTCAAAATTACATTTTTTTCAAATTTGCTTTTCTGCATGTTCTGAATACAAATCTCCATACAACGACCTTCCAGTTTTTTTGATCTGATCAAGGGTCAAATTTTGGCAGGCCGAAATTAACCAAAAATTTTAGGTGGAATACAACTTTTTTGAAATGCCGCCATTTTGTCAATTTTGGATATTTTTCAAGCGTAAATGTTATAAAGAAAGTGAGTTTATGGTCTCCTTATACATCTGTCGTAAAGGTGAGGGGGACTATATGATGTCATGATATTTGTAACTTAATATTTTGATGATCGTACTGAAACTGAGAATTAAAAAGGTTTTCACACAAAATAAATAACAGCAGTCACAGCAATGAGAATTGATTTACACATTAAAAGAGATATTTGTCAACAAATATATGGAGTGTAAACAGAAAATGGTAGAAAAATTTACAAATGAAATTGAAAAAACACATGTTTCTATGTGTTTGTGTGCCGGCATTAATTTAACTGAAATAATAATTATAATAATGTCATTAAACAGACACCAATGACAACATAAACAAAATTATGTCATGTAACAACATTCAATGACAGCGCTGCTGCCAAACAGCCATCACTCTTCGCTCAGTTATTACATTCATTAAGTCAATGATTCTTATTTTTGTATTTGACAGCCAAAGCAGCAAGTGAAATTACCAAAAAATTTTCAAATTCGTTTTCATTTTCCGAAATTTGCGCTAGTGAAAGGATTTTAATTCAAATATTATTTTTTTAATGAACCACAAACAAATATAAATAGCAAAAGAATTTGACACTTTTAATTTACGTTGTGGCAACTAATGTCATCTGCCATCTGTAATACAAATTGGTGTAGCAGTAACAGAGCTGTCCATTTTGTTTTGTCCGCCTGTCAACTTGGCGTTTTGCCCGCTTATTTTGTGTATTGTTGTTTGTTTTTGTTTTCTAATTGCTTCTGTTTTCATTTTCATTTGTTGATCATTTAAATGTCATAGATATTTTGTGCCGACTACACGTTTTAATTTACAACGAAGCTTGTTATATGACAAGGCAAAAGACAACGTAAATAATTTCAGATGTCATTGTCATGGTTAAATTCTAAAAAAATGAGTATAAGAAAGACTGTATTCAATAAGTTTAAATTATAGTTGAATTGGATTATAGTTTTCGAATCCTTTTCTGCGGTCGTTGACACTTTAACATTGAAAGTGATAAAATACATAATTATAATCAATATTTGGCGCTAAATCTCATTTGTATATTTGCTAGATCTTCTTCTCTCGTTTTTAATGTTATAAAATAATGTCAACCAACAACTAGAGGGTTTAATATGTTTCTTTTAGAAATTTTTCATGACAGAAATATACACAGAGGATTGCCGTATTAGTACATTTATAAAAATTTATCAAAATTCTAGTTCAGAGGCCCGAATTTCAAGCGTTTTTTTATTATCCCATATTATCTTAAAATAAGAGGCAGTTCTTTGAGTAATTTTTTGACTTTATGGAAATTTTTAAAAATAATAAAACTAAAATTTTTTTAGCGTTTTCGTTAGTTTCCACGTACTCAAAAAATATGTATGCCAAGTTGCAAGTAATCAACTGATTAAGACTTGATATATCGTGACGACCGCATCGGAACAAGAAAAAATATATAACTTCGATTATATCGAATCGATTATCAGAAGTAAAAAAAATGTCATACAAGAATTATATTTTGATAGGTCAATTTGTATATCAGCTGTATGCTTTATTGATCCGATATGAACACTTTGTTCGGAGATTTTAGCGTTATCTTGGAAACTATTCTATGTCAAATTTCGTAATATCTTATCAAATGAAAAAGTTTTCCATACAAGCACTTGATTTCTATCGTTCAGTTTGTATGGCAATTATGGGCTATATCTTATAGTGGTTAGATATCATCGGTTACGACAACTGATCATTTTCGTAAAGAGAGAAGGATGTGTACAAATTTTAAGATCGATATCTCAAAAGCTGTTAGTTCTAGACTAGTTCGCGTATATACAGACAGACAGTTGGATAGACGGACATGGCTAAATCGACTCAAAGGAATTTGATTTTAATTTTGCAAACAATTTGAATTTGAAAAATTCTTTTAAAGAGTACATTTTTCATTATCGATACTATTGAAATATGAAAAAAGTCGATATTTTAATTTTGTTTTCATATTTTTAACAGGTGGTAACGCTCTTAAAAATGTGTTAAGCGATAACCCTTCGCTTTCATGCTTTGCTTGAGTAATATATTTGAACACTTTAATTATACAAACATTCGAACAGATGGCAACCCTTCCAAAGTTTATAGTCAGCAAGAATCTTTCCTAAAGTGTTGTGCTTTGTGGTGTTTTCTTATTTTTTTCATTCAATATTTTAAAAATATGTTTATCCACTTAAATTGTGCCCTATATTCAGTATGTATGTATGTATGTACATTTGTAGGTTCATGCAAAAATAATTGTGCTCACCTTCAGTAGCTGCCTCTTCTTCAAACTACAATTTTAGTTCATAATGAAATAAAAATTCTTCAAATTTTTTGAATTTCACTTGTAATTGTTAATTCTACTTAACTTGAATTTATTTCTAAATATTTCTGCAAACCGTTTGAAGACAATTGCACCATACGCTGCCAAATGACAATATGATTAAGCTTAGTCAGCACAAAATAGCTGATTGCACTTGATATTTTCTTAGCGAAATTTATAATATTGTATTTAGCAACCAAAACAAATGTCACAAATTATTTTTAGAAAAATTATTTGTAATTATGTGTTAATTAATAACAGAATGCAATTTCATTAAAAATAGAAGTGACGAAATTTCAACTATTTCATTATGTATTTGAGCAAAAAAAAATGCGTTTTTGTAGTTCAAGTAGTACTCAAATTGAACCAAATTATTCAATGCAGACAAATGTACAACAAAAATACATAAATACATATTTATATAATCATAATGTACATATTATATATAAACTTATATGCATCATGGGCAAGCAATGCGAAATAAAGTTTAAAGCGGCAGAATTTAACGGTCCACTATATACTTGTAATTAAACAAATTTTTGACAAATAGTTGCGGAGCATCACTGTGATCGCGTTGCTGATTATCAATATGAGCGCCAACGACCATTTTAAAAATGCAATAAAAGTGTCAAATGTCAAGAATTTGCTAAAAGGCTTGCCGACAAGCATAAATTTTTAAATATTTATATATCTACATACTTGTACATTTGTATGAACGAGCTAGCTGACAGCTATAAAGTGAGCGTAACACTTCAGTTGATTTATTGAAGATGGTTAATGCAACTACATACATACTTATATAGAAAACAATTATGCAATGATATTGTATGTAATATTATATTCGCTGATCTTTTTATAACAGGTTGGTCCGTAAATATTGAAGGATTATTTTTCAGATTTCCTAAACCTCTGCGCTTTAACTCGATAGAACTAGATTACGTTGAAGACATGTTGCACAGACCATAAAAATTTTCCTCCTTTAAGAAAACTATAAAATTTTCAACAATACACTTTTTATTTTAAGGTGAGATTAGTTTAAATCCAAAATTTACAAATTTTTATTGGAATAAAGTACACTTTAGGGGCCTTTTGGATATTCAATTTATAGAAACCGAGCAGTCTCAAAGCGTTTGTCTCAGCCAGCATTAACAAGTAACCCTTTAATCGCGTTGTTTTCGAATTTGGATTTTTCAAGTCGGTTTTTGATGATTCGCGGAGGCTGTTAGACGTATCCACTTGAAATTTTATATGTAGCTTCACAATGACATTATCTAAAAAGCTATGTACGCGTGTTTTGTTATTATTACAATTTTTTATGAAAAGTTCACTGCACATTTTATCGTTAAGAAATTGAAGTTTGCAAAATTTGCAAACAATTTTTTAAAGCATAACTCATAAAGAGTTCGTACAGAAGAGTACGTAGGACTATTTTATTTTAAATGGCAGATATAAAGTCATAGAATCTCAATCGACTGTACAAGCTGTACAAAAGGGGATTTCCAAGAAATATTTGCCAGCAGCTGCCACTTTGATCAATATGTCAAATATAGAACTTTTTTTACATCTTCAAATAAATATTTAATTAAACCTTAAAGAGATAAAAATCTTGTTCTTTTTTTTTTTTTTGCTTTTAGAAAAAATGTAAAGTTAGGCCTTTTTTACGCCGCCTGACTGGCCTAACACTTTAATACCCAAAGCGGATATTCGCAGACTTCA
>NW_021650712.1:0-10728 GCF_001188975.3 Bactrocera oleae | reverse complement strand
ATAGAACTCTTCCGCAACACTGCAGCTATTCCACTATTCTTTTTGATATTACACATTGCATCTGGTTTATTATGAACGTCCAATGGCAGCTTGAATGTTGAATGTGCTGTTCGCCCACCATCCAGTAAAGTAGTCGCAATATCTGACGATGCTACTGCTAATGCGATTTTTTGTTGCGACCGTATTTTGGCAAGAATCAACGATATTAAAAATGTCTTACCGGTTCCACCGGGAGCATCCAAGAAAAAAAAACCGCCTTGTTCAGCAGCAACAGCCAGCATAATCCGATCATAAATAATTTTTTGTTCTGCTGTCAGTAATGGTTCACTGTTCATGATAATTGTTGCTAAACTTCCATGGTCATATTGCTTTTCTCGTTGTAAATCGGTATTGACTAAGTCGGTGGCTGAACGATTAGGTGATGGCATACCATAATGATTAAGTGGTAAATTTGAAATAAGAACACATAAATCCTCAATCAAGACCAATGCTTCATTGTACATCTCTGGTGTATAATCTATGTTTTGGCATTGATTTGTTTGTCTAATTCGGTGCAAGATGTCTTCTGTCATACAATTTTTATATTTTTCCCACAAAGTTTGTGCTTGCGAGGGATTGAGGGTCGTCAAAATGATTGCAAACAACTGACGAATGTTATTCGGTGTTGATGTCAACGCAGCATCAGCAAGCGTTAAGTCCCAATGGTTATCGTCTTCTAGCAATTGCAGTTCACGACATGCATCCTGGTATGTATTGAATACTCGACCATTAACTGTTCGTAAAAATTCAAAAGACGTTGGTCCGGGAACATTCACAAATAACAAACGTAAATAGAAGCACTCACGTTGCTTTGGATGTACCGTGTAAAGTCTCCCCAATGTCTCAGCTTTGAATATGCCTGTAATGAAAGGATGTGGTTTTCCTTGTTTCCGTGGCTCCCATTTTTTACTGGATTTGTTCCATGTGAAATAACGTGGAACATCACCATACACCAATGTCTTCGCGAATTGGCCAAAAACATCAGGTTTTTGACACAATGTAAAAAATTCAGTTAGAGTCGTTTTCGGAGCTTCGAACGCTCTTTAGAGAACATTTTCTTCAGTAAAGTATACACGTTGACCGTTTTCAAGATGTATTGCCAGATGTTGGACAGCGGGATCTCTTTCGTGGATGGGAAAGCTGAGAATATGCCAAACAGCTTCATTGCTGCTAATGTATCTGCCCATTTGGTATCGTGCTATTTCGTCATTTTTATTTATGTTTTGTACTTCAAATATGGCCAAATCACTGCCTTTGTTTACATATTTACAAATATACTTAATTGATTTAACAGAACTGCAAAGCTCAACATTGATATGAGCTTTGTAAGTTTTTGAAAGTAGTGGTGAGTATGGTACCACCCGCTGATTATCAAAGTCAACTTGATTTGGAAAGTTCGGCAGTCGCATTGTAAATGTGTGGCCACCATTCTCAGTACTTCTGCGGCGATACATTGGATAATCATCAATATCCGTGATCGTGTCATTCGTATGCGGCTTTGGGAAGTTTTCTTTACATTTTCCATTTTCCATGCACGGTGACGTCATGTTGAAAGCACCGCATGGCCCATGGATCGTGTGTTTGGTGACAATATCAATTAATTCTTGATCAATTAACTCTATCGTATACAGCCAACAACGTGTGTGCCAAAAATTGAATATTTAACAATAAAATCAATTAAGGATTTCAATTTTTGTTTAAGCACACGTGCAGTTAAATCATGACGATGAATGGCTTGTTGTCCTGGCAATAGTAAAGTTTGTATCTCTTCCCAATTCGGATTACATGTGAATGTAATAAATAAATCCGGTCGGCCGTAATGACGTACGTAAGTCATCGCATCTTGTATGTATTTCTGCATGTTCCGTGGACTGCCGATGTAGCTTGAAGGTAAAATGAAAGCATTACCGATGTCATTGGGATTTAAATTTCCATCGATGTTTCCAGCAACAGCATCTCGTAAGTGAATATATTCTTCCGATCGTAGTTTTGCCTGGTTGAATCGGAGGAATCGCAAGCGTTCGCTTTCGACCTTAGCATACATATTAACAATGTATTGATGGAACAGCTGATGATAACGAAGTTTTGATCAATGAAGCACAAATAAGTAAAAAAAGGATTAATTTCACTGTATTATCTTCATTATAATATGAATTCATTTTAACATTTGGTCTAAGTAACACGTGGCTGGCTATGCTAACACCAAAAATTTAAAAAGTGGAAATAATTGAATTATACGGTATTTCGTTCACTACAAAATAAATTTAATAATTTTATAGCGTCAATCAAAACGTTGTAATTTATGCTGTTAAATGTAGCTTATATGCACGTTTGTGGTATATCTACAAATGGTATATCTAAAATCTACAATGAGCAGCGCCATCTATTGATACTTACTCAACCCAGTCGAAAGGTATCGACATCTGTTAGAATCATTTGGAGTTAACAGATAATTGTGACTGTCAAATAATAACAACAAATAATTAGCAATAAATTAAAATTGCAACTATAATTTGAGATTTTAAACTATCCTATCTTCAAGTTGGATCGAACTGCACATGGTGGTGCGAATTTTATTATAATCGGTTAAGTGGCTTAGGAGTCCATTGAGGGCAAACATTGTGACACGAGATTTATATATATTAAGATAAACTCAACCGCAGAGGCTAAATTTTATATATTGAGCTGATGTGAAAAACTTCAACCAAAGGATCGAAATTCATTGTATTGGCGATATGAGGATTAAACCAATACCAAATTAATTTATATAAAATTTTATAATTTTTAAGAGAACGTATACATCTATATATGATATAAACTCAACCGCAGAGGCTAAATTTTATATATTGAGTGATGTGAAAAACTTCAACCAAAGGATCGAAATTCATTGTTATTGGGATATGAGGTCTAAACCAATACCAAATTAATTTATATAAATTTATAATTTTTAAGAGAACGTATACATCTAAATTTCATTAAAATATCAACATTTTGACCAACCTGAACGGTTTAACGCTGGGTGTAAAACGGAAATCGTTATATAGGATATATATGGGGCTAAAGCAAGTTTTCACCTAATTTATCCGTTTTAGCACAAAGATACACTGTTAAATTGTGTTCTGTGGAAGTGGGCGTGGTTGTAACTCATTTCGCCCATTTTTGCTCTGTAACATAGATATGCCATATTATTCGCAGAATATAATAGGTCCCGAGATATGGGTTTCACCTGAATGTGGCGCTGCAATGCTCACCGTTCAATTTTATAGCGACTCCCCTAAACCTCTTTTGTGTCATCCAGAGTGTAAAATCTAATGTTCTTCGGCGCATTTAGAAAACAACGTTTACAAATTATTCAATTTTATTATCGAAAAAATCGTTCTCCAATTGCAACTTTTCATGCCCTTTTGCCATTTTATGGTCGTAATAATCGTCCACCTGTGCTCGCTATTCGTCGATTCTGGTGCATAGAAAATATCCCAATTACTCATGAACACCTACTGCATTCACCTAAATTGACAATTGGGTGTGTTTTGGTCTGGTGGAATCATCGGCCCGTATTATTTCGAAATAAAGCTGGTGACACCGTTACTGTCAATGGAGAGCGATATACATCGATATAACCAACTTTTATGGCCGCAATTGGAAGGAGTTGATCTAACAATATCTGGTTCCAACATCCGGTTGTAAAAATGTGAGGGCCATTTGCATGATGTTATATTCAGAACTTAATAGTTCGATTTTACTTCGCATTAATTAAAAAATAGTTGAATTTCCTTAATAATTAGTGTGAGTATGTTTCTTTCAAAATCATCTCACTCTTATTGGAAACCCTGTATAATAAACATATCAATATCGATTATTTTTATTGTAGTTGCTGCAAACAACTGTTTAGTGAACAAAACTAGTATAATCTGTTTTACATATTTCAAGAGTATAATGAACAAATAATAATTGGGAAACTGGTTCGGGAGCAGCTGAACATTATACATACGCATATGTATGTACTTTTGAAAAACAGAAGAAAATGGTAAGTGTTTAATGTTGTAACTTTGTTCTCAACTTTTTGCTCCACTTTTCGTTCCACTAAACACTCACGTATTTGTAAGAATTAGAAAAAAAAATATTACACAATTTGTTCCTGTTGCAAACGTTTAACGCAATTTACAATGTAATATATAATATTTACAAATATGTTAATATTTTATCAATAAATCAATAAATTATAACATCACTTGGATAATATTAAAGTATAATCGGGACCATGGAAAATAGGCGGAACTTCAAACTGCGACTTCCCTGTTGACGCTTTCGATGGAAAAGAGGCTCGGTGTGATCGCCCTCCCTGGTTTTGTTCATGTTGGTGTGTAGAGTTATTCTGCTGTGTGTGGTTGCCTTGGTGCGTGGTGTGTGGGTGTGCTGATGTTTCCAGGTGTGGTGTGCCAGTGTTGTCCTGTAAGTGGTGTGTTATGCTGCCGTGTGAGTGGTGTGTTGTGTCGTCGCATGAGTGGTGTGTTGTGCGGTGTTGTTGACTGCATTAGGGCGGGAAGCTGAACTCATTTAGCCAGCCCGGCCCCCCTAGGCGAATGTTCAGCCTAGCAGTCGCTGGAGTTGTTGCAACGTTGCCACGACGTTGCTGAGGCCTGTCCTGCGGCGAGTATACGGCCTTAAGGGTTGGTGTCGTGTTGAGGTGCTATTGAGCTGACACCAAGTACGGGGTGCGGCGAGTGCTTGTCGTCGACGGGGTCGTGCTGCATGGCTTGGCTGTGGACGACGGCCTGCATCATGGATGCGGGGTACTGAGGGCCGTGCGACAGGGCGTCTTGGGTTTCGATGCAGAAAGGTATGATGCGGCCTGTCGCAGTGTTGGCACACGATATCGGACACGCATTCCTGCGTGTCATGCGTCTGGGCCAAACAATTCAAACAATGTCCATGTGCCCGGGCCACCTGCTGACGTTGATTGGGTGTTATACCCTTAAAAATGGGGCAGTGCTGCAGCCGATGTGAACGGCAACAGAGCGGGCAGCGGGGGCGAGGCGGCTCCGAAACCACTGTCGGTGCAGTTGTTGCTGGTGTTGTTCGTGGCGCTACTACGGGGGTAGCCCCAGGGCGCGGCACAGTGACAGCCGAACGCGTGGTTGGCGTAGGTGTTACTGACATTTCAGCGTTCATAACTATTTGTATGGAAAAAAGGGCGAGTTTAGTTACGACTCAGTGATATAGATAATGGATCCTTTAAAATGTAACCAACTTTATTTGATTGGTGGGGGTCGTATTAGTCCACCCATTATTGTATTAGTATATATTGTGGTGATTTATCATATTAGCGGTTTATTTTGGTTTTAGGTTATTAGACGGATATTTTGTTCTCTGCGTGTATATGATCGTCGGAACAATGATGTAGCTTCTCTAGGCAGCCAAGCCGCCATTCTGTAAGAGGGAGACAATCATCATGGATTAGGACAAAATCACCCAGCTTTGGCGCTTTTTCGGGAGTTTTCCAGCGGTACCTTTTATGAAGGTCCTTTATATACTCCTCCTTCCATCGGTGTCTACAATCATGATGGAGAATTTTAATTCTTTCCCATCTATTATGTAAGGACAGCGACTCCACGCCTGGCTCAGGTATGGCCAGAATGGGTGCTCCTTTTAGAAAGAGCCCTGGAGTTAGGGCTGTGAGATCTGAGTGATCTTGCGAGAGTGTCGTAAGTGGCCGTGAATTGAGAATGGCTTCAATGCGAATTAATAATGTTGTAAATTCTTCTACTTTTTTAAAGTGGTATTTGAAGCTTTTTACAGCTGATTCCCATAAACCACCCATATGAGGAGCGCTTGGGGGGATAAACTGCCAATTAATGCCTTTTGGAGCGTACAATCTTAAGTGAGAATTGTTTAATAAAATCCACAAACTGTTTTTCAGTGACTTGTTGGGCTTCAATTTGCCATTAGACGTTGAATTAGGCGATTTCCAGTGAAGCATAAGTAAGTGGATATAACTGAGGAGTAATGTAGCAAGTCGAGATTTCTCTGGTATAATTACAGTGTCGCATTGTTATACGTAAGGCTGGAATTGGCAAGTCGACCATTCACACGAAGCAGAATTTTCGTGTCTAGCGATGGATTAAGAACCCTTTGTTTGTCAATGAATTTTGACGCTCTTGGTTGTGATATATTATATTATACAATATGTATCACGGCTGAGGTATCGTATTTAAATTCATACGACATTTGCCTTTTGTAATTCTAGCTGCGTTAATGGATCGCATTGGGGTTATTCTGGGGAGACTCGTTTAATTTAAATTTTAATTCGCTCGATGAACTTAAGCATGTAAGCGACTATTCTGAGGGCTCAGGAGAACGAAGAAAATCACTCAAAGATGTCAGTATCGTCCAATGTTGTGTGGAAAGCGTTGAGTTTTCGACTTTCTGGGGCAATATATTTTGTTTTATTTCCAATAACGATACAGAGTTGTTTTGAATCGGTGAAGATGAAAATCGAGCGCAGTATTAATCTGTCACTTTCAGAAATTAATTTGGTGGCAGAAATATATTTGCCTTTTATTTGCTTTGTAGCAAACTGTCTTGCGCGTGTAGCTTCAGCAGGTGTAATTTAATTTTGATTTTTTTGGAGTATATTAAATATATGTTTCAGAAGAAATTAAATTTATTCAGTGTAAACTAATTTAAATAAAGAGGTAAAGTATTTTTTAAACCGAATACTCTTTTACGTATGTAAAAGTTTTTTTTTCGGATTAGATTAATATTTACTAGCGAAATAAATTTTTTAATTTGTATTTTATTTTTAATATTTTGTTGTGATAGTAATTTTAATTTTTTAAATATAATTATTAAGAACCGCCTTAATAATTTAACAATATTTTTTATGTCCTTATGTTGAGATATTTAGGTACACCCTAATACACGGATTTGTAGGTATGTATGTATGTATGTTCTTATGCAATTGAGAGCTCGTTGAAGAGATCAATGCGCTCTGTTAGTATTCAAGAATTGTTTGTGCGTATGTATGTTTATGTGTTTATGTTCTTATGCAATTGAGAGTTTATTGAAAAGATCAATGCGCGTTAATTTTTTTTGTACCTAATCCTGCTGTTTGCTACAAAGGGTATTGCGGGATATATACCAATGTGGACTTTGAAAAGATGTACAACTACAATTGTACATGTTTTAATATTGTTCAAATTTATAAATTTTTTTTAGCAGCGTTTTCTGTATGTTCTATGTATGTGTGTGTATATGTTTGTGTTATTCTACACTTTACCCACTTATTTCTTCTTTTTTTCGCTGAAATGACTTTCTAAATAAATTTTTTTCTTTTTTTTATGTGTATATATGTATGTTAAGCCACCGCACAGCACTTTTGGTCACTTGTAATTGTTAAGTTAGGCTATTGCACAAAAGGTAAGGAGACTTTTTTTCGTTTTTAAATATTTAACACTCCATGGTGCCTCTCACTATGGCACGAAGAACCATGAAGCACTCAAAATTTAAAATAACAAGTAAGGAAGGGCTAAGTTCGGATGTAACCGAACATTGTATACTCTCGCAAAGTCAAATGGTATACTCGTTTGAGATTTCTTTCTGGATTGACTGATATTCTCGGTAGAAGGTCAACTATAGGCACTGGGGTCCACATATTTAGTACTTAGGGGCTAGAACAGTTTTGGTTCGATTTAGACAATTTTTGGTCACAAGGTGGCATACTTTAAACGTATTATTCACGCAAAGTTTTACCCCGATATAATTATTGTTGCTTGATATGCATAGTTAAAAATGAAAGAATCAGATGGAATTGAAAATGGTGTTATATGGGAAATAGGCGTAGTTGTAGTCCGATTTCGCCCATTTTCGCACTATAACATAGAAATAAAAAAAAGAACGTTATGCACCGAATTTGGTTAAAATCGGTTAAGCAGATCCCAAGATATGAGTTTTCACCTAAAAGTGTGTGGTGCCACGCCCACTGACTAATTTGAACGCGGTTCCTATAAAGTCATCTCATACCATCCCAGAGATAAAATTTAATGTCTCTGGCGTGTTTAGTGATTGATTTATCGTATTAGTATTTTTTAACAGTACCGTTATATGGGTAGTGGGCGGGCTTGTTACCCGATTTCACCGATTTTCACACCGTCAATAGAGGTGCTAAAAACATTTGCTTCCAGTGAATTTGGTTATTATAGCTTTAGCGGTTTAGGAGATATGCACATTAAACTTATTAGGGGCGCGACCACGCCCACTTTTTAAAACAAATTTTAATTGCTGATGCCCCTCCCTAATGTGATCCTGTGTACTAAATAACAATCTTGTATCTTATTGCGGAGCTTGCATGGACGGACGGACGGACAGACAGTCACCCGGATTTCAACTCGTCTCTTCATCCTGATCATTTGTATATATGTATAACCCTATATCTAACTCGATTAGTTTTAGGCGATACAAATAACCGTTAGATGAACAAAACTATTATACTCTGTAGCAACAGGTTGCGAGAGTATAAAAATGCACGCGTAATGGATACCCACAATTTATTTGATTTAGTATTAATTTGTCACATGGTGGTGGAGTAATGTTATATTCATACTGACCTGTCTTGTTTATAACGGCTTTGGTTTTAAAAACATATTTTGTATGCATTCTGATGTGCATATGAGTGCTTTAAGGTGAGCAACTTTATTTTGCGGGTGGCAACACTTCAAGCTGTAAAGCTGTAATTTTTTTTGCTGTGAACTATTGTGTTTAATTTTGCAAAATTCGTAAACTTTAATTGATTTTTTTAAGTGATTTAATTCAATATTTAGTGATTTAACTCTGAGTTGCAAGCTAAGTAATAAATGTTTTTAAGTTTTGTGCATTATTAAAAAGTTTAAATTTTCGAATTTTTGATGCCGAGTCAGCTTTTTGTTTCATTTTGTTTTATTTTATTCTATTTTCTCTCTTTATTTATCTCATTTACTTCTTTATTCATAGCTGTGTTGCGTCTAGCTTTTTATTTATTCCAGTGCAACTAAAACTGTTCGCTATATTGCTTTTTCAAACTGTCTTGGGTTTAAACTTTGATAAAATAAATTGCTATTATTTTTGTGTTTGTTCTTAATTAAATTTATTATTATTAGTATTTCATTAACACACTAATTTATTCTACATCCATTAACTTTTGTTTTACTTACTCTTTTATTTGATCTTCATTCTTGTTGTTTATTATGTCTTGTAACTTCCCCAAGTGTAACATTTAAGGCGAGTCAGATGGCCATGCTTCATGCTGGCTTTGTGATGGGCTTGCACATATTAAATGTGCTGGACTGACAGGTAGAATCTTAGATTATATCCTCGACTGTAAGGGATTGCGTTGGTCCTGTTTAAATTGAAGATCTATTGAAATCGATCTATTTAAAGTTTATAGGGAAACACGCAATGGCTTTACCGAAACCGGTCGAGATCTTGTAACCCTCACTGAAAAATTTAGACTCTACGAAAAATTGTTCAAATCCTTTAAGTGCCTGAATGATTCTCATGAATCTTCCAAACCTGCTCCTAAGCGTAAACGTCCTTCCGATGAAGTAACAATTTGTTCTTCTGTACAGAAAAGAACGTCTCCGTCCAATGACCTAATAAATCTCTCTTCTCCTTGCCCTCAAGGTGATAAACCGTCAACTTCCAAAGAGCTCAATTCCCCAAAAGCTCTTACTAATAGTAATAAGTGTCTCACAATTCCAGAGGCTCCCCCTAATAACTTAGTAACATCTATTAAAAATTTGATAGTTATTCCACCTAAAAAGTCTATATTTATTTCTAGACTTGCCAAAGATACCTTGGTGGAGTAATTAAGTCTTACATATCGTCACGTTTAAAAATTGATGATATCAATATCCGTAAATTTAACTTCAATTATGATAGAAGATAGATCATCATTTAAAATAGACGCATCTCTTGAAACATTCAAAAAGATCTTAGATAGTTCAGTCTGGCCACTTGGGGCTTTTGTACGCGAAGTTAAGCCTAACTCAGGAAAACATTGCTAAATTACCAAAAGCAACCACCGATATAAAAAGATGATTGGTGAAAATTCGCTAAGCATTTATTATCAAAATGTTAGAGGTCTTTATTCAAAATTAACCGACTTGTATTCAAATAGTTCCAATTTTAATTTCCATATTTACAGAAACATGGTTAAAACCTCACATTTTTGATAATAAGATTTTAAATAGCTCATTTCAAACATTTAGATGTGATCGACAGAACAGAATCGGTGGAGGTATTCTATTTGCCGTACATTCCTCCATCCCATCTGAAGATGTTCTTGTTCCAGGAACAGACTCATTTGAATATAAATTTATTAGAGTCTATGTTAAAAGTTGCTTTATTTATTTAACTCTGTCTTATATACCACCCCATTCGGACTTATCTGTATACATGCAGCATGCTTCTTTAATAAATAGTGCTACTTCGATGGCAAATAATGCAGATTCAATAATCGTATTAGGAGATTTCAATTTACCGTGTGCTTCGTGGAAAGCTTTGGATGACTATATCGTATCGATTTGCAATCGGTCATGTTTTCATGAGTTTTTCGAAAAAATGTCCGAGTTGGGTCTGAACCAAATTAATTTGATTCCGATGATACCTCTTCAAAGTGTTCCGTTATTCAAAGTAATCCTCTTGTTCTATCAG
>NW_021650695.1:3130-19398 GCF_001188975.3 Bactrocera oleae | reverse complement strand
AATTAACTGCGGTCATGTTCCCACTGCAGCATTATCATTTGATATCACTATTATGTTTACCTCAATTCACATAATCTCTTTTTACCCTTGTATAATTTTCTATACTTCCTGTCATTTTTCTATTAAAGTATAACCCCTTCATTATATGAGAGACAGTCATTATGGTCTGTATTGATTGGTGGCTTTTTCTATTGGACCAGCTATAATAGTGTAAATCAGTCCATGGTTCAACGTTACATGTCGCTGCCGACTTTGAAGAAAGCACAGCATTCGATGATGATCTTTACGATCAGCGCTACAATATTCCTTTCGTTTTGCTGTTTCGCCGGTTTATTGATATTTGATTTCTATCGAAATTGTGATCCACTAAGCGCTGGACTCATCTCGGTAAATATCATATCACTTAACCATTAAGTACTAGGAAATGTGTAGTTAATTTACTTCTTCCCCACAGAACAACGATCAATTATTACCGATCTACGTAATGCAAACTGTTGGTCATCTACAGGGCATACCGGGTCTTTTTATAGCCGGTGTTTTTGGCGCAGGGTTAAGTTCTTTATCGTTGGGATTTAATTGTACTGCATTGGTAATCTTTGAGGATATTGTGCGTGCTAGTTTTAAAATAAAGCTAAGCGAACGCGCTTCAAAAATACTTGTCGGAATCGCAATAGTTATCCAGGGTGTAATTGCTGTTGCGTTGATTTTTGTTCTTGAAAAGTTAAGTGGCATTTTGAGCGTAGTGTCTTCGCTTGTTGCCATTGAAAGCAGTACCACGTGTGGAATATTCACACTCGGCATGTTGGTACCATGGAGCACTACAAAAGGGGCATTAGCTGGCGCTGTTGCGGGCGCAATTATGTCCGGTTGGGTGTCTTTTGGCTCACAAGCAGTAAAAGCAAGCGGCCAACTTGGTTCGCATATTTTAGAAGTGTTTGTATCGGAATGTCCCGCTAATTCCACAATAACTGAACCCGAATATGTTGATGAGTCGGATGTATTTCCTTTATATCGTTTATCGTATCATTGGATACCTGTGATTGGTGTTTTGTCTACATTACTGGTTGGCACTGTGACATCTTTTCTCTGCGGACCAAAAGACTTGAAAACATTGAACGCAAATGTAATATCACCTGTAATCCATAGGTAAGAGCTATTCCTATACACAAAAGTTTTGGTCCCTTCTCAAAAGCTCCGATGGGTTCGGCCGATTTTTTGCTACAAAATTTATTATTTACCTTATATTAATATTTCTTTTTTTCGACATAGATTTTTACCGAAGGAATGTTTCAATGCTACGCCTAATGCAAACCCGATTTATATTTCGGATAAGTCCAAACACATGAGTGCTACGGAGAAATACTAAAATATGGATTAAATAACCTTTATTTTATTCCTATGTACTTTTTCAAACCTTTTGTTTTTTGTTTTTATTCGTAAATCGAAAATAAATTTATATAAATGGGTGTCTTAGATATGAATCTTCGCAATAATTTTACCTTTGAAGTTAATTCTTCAACTCTTCCCTATCGACCTTACGGTGATTGAAAAATATAAATAGCCATACACTTTCGTTAGGTAAGCAACAAGATTTCTGTTCAGTGTGTAGACTGTGTTCAGTTCAAGTTTGTATTACGTGGAGGTACCTTTTTGCTTATCTTATCAGAATGGATTTGGTAACTAGGGTTTCATACCGCAAGTCATATTCAATATAGTTCAGATGACTTGTATTTTTAAAGCTATTAGTTTTGGATTATATTATAATGACGGAAATGTTGCGGCCAAAACAATGTACTGCATACAAAAGATTACCTACTAAGAATCTAGACACCCCAGGCCGGCGAATATCTAATTAATTAGCACAGTTTTCTGAATTTTGTTTTCTATTTTACAAGTTTGGGATTTTATCTAAATTATAATATTTTTATGATTTTGTGACAGAATAAGGAAATTTTATTTTGAACTTTCATAAAAAACAAAATTTTTATGAATAATGCTTTCAAGCTAACAAATTAAAAAATGCTAAAATGTATTGTCGTATAATTGTGGTAATTTAATTACCACTTAAGCCAGATTTACTGGGCATATTTGTCTATCAAAATTGTATATTAATAATTTTTTTAAAGAAATAGAATATTTGCATATTATATACTTTACTACATTCTCCACTCCAATTATTTGTTTAAAGTTTTTAAAATGGTTGGTTAGAAATTAATAAAAACTTGTTCGCTCTTAAATTGCAATAGTTAAGTCTTAGCTAAATATATCAAAGAAGTGACCATATGAAATTTCAGTGACACTGCAGTGGTTATACTCACTACTACCAAAATAATTTTAAGGGCTTATACGAAATAAACATATTCTCGCCTTTATCGTCGCTAATCTTTAATTCTTCACAATGCAGAACAAGGTATGTATATTTATAAATATAAATATATCTTATACGATGTAATCAACGAAATAATTTGAGCATTTCATTACTTGGTGTGGTAAATAAAATACAATTGAAGAAATCGTGTATCAGCGTATTCAGGCGGAATATATTATTTCATAAACTAATAGAGTTACTTTAGCACAAACTCAGTAAACCAGTGCCTAAGTATTGCATATTAATATTCTAAATAACCACTTGGTACAGTTTGAAAATGGTCAATCACGTATTTCATCAATAATGTCTATTAGAACACTTTCAGGGTATAACGATCTCAAAACGTCCATTTACAATAGAACAGTTCAAAAATGACCAAACTCGGACTGAACCATGGCTACTCCACATAGACTCCCACAATTCCACAATTTTGAATTATCAGATGTTTGGACTTTACAATAGATACTTTTAACAGTAATGAGAGTTTTAAGAGTTGTCGAGCCATTAGTCAGAGTCAGAAGATATCTGAATAGTATAAGTGTGAATGTTTCGCGTGCATAATGCAATTTGGTACCATGAATTGGTGATATTGATTCACAGTTTCCGTGATGATCATATGATGAGTATACATTAGGGTGTCCGTTATTTCCCAAGTTGATTGTTTTTTTGCAAACGCCCCCTGAAATTATAGTTTTAGCTCTAAAAATAAGGGTGAAACGTAAACAAGCTCTTTATTTTTAATTTAGACGGTGCCTAAATTAATTTTCTTTTCTCATGTATGTAACATGCGATTTCTTGATATTTTGCATTAAGAAATTAAATTTACAGTTTTAAAAAGCGATATTATAATACCAAATTTATTACTCTATAAAAAAGGCATTAATAATTTTTTTTACAAAATCTTTCGTTTAAAAGTTATACTTAGTTAAAGTTATGCATCAAATGAATTGAGCATTCATGCCTTATAAATTCTATGTTACTCATACGACATGGTGTACTATATGAATACAGTACACTTAATGCATATAGTAGTTCAATTTTGACCTTGAATAACTACAAGTGATTTTTTTTGAAAAATGTCACAGAAAGTTTTTGTAGACCGATTTACTTGTATTTTTCAGAAAATCTCTCTCGAGTATGAACTAGCCTCATCCCCAAAATTTAAATTTTTACTATTTTTAAAAAATACGGGAAAATAAAAAAAAATGTTAAAAAAAATTAATTTGTTTTACTTATCGCTACTACATACAATTGAGACATCATTGCAGATTGATAATCTTTTTTTTTCATTTCAGATGACTAGTAGGGTTAAATGCATACCTATAATGCTTATGTGCCAATTTTTTGAGACGCCCCACTTCATCAGCTGGCAGTTTTTTAACACTAAACCTACCACGAGCGGTCAAATGACCGTTTTCAAATTTTCTTTAAAATTTTCTAAGCACCACGTTATTATACCGCCATTAAACTTCATGACTTTTCCTAAAATATGCATACAATTGTTTTTTTAATATTTACTACTTTTTCGATTCTTTGATTTTTGAGATAACTATGTAGACCGTTTTAACTACCGCGAGCGGTCATTTGACCTTGTACTTGGAGCGTACCAAAGAAATAGTGGAAATAGTGATGTTATAAATTACTCTTTCAACGAACCACATTTTTTAGTTTTTATTTCATTATTTGTGTGCATCTATATCAGCCTAAAAATGTCAAGGCATTCGATAAATATCAAATTATTAGAGAATATAAATAATATTGACGAAGAGTGTTCGGAAGATGAACGGGAATTTTCTGATAATGAAGATGACAAAGAGGAAAATGATTTTGATTTATTTGGCAACGACTCTGACACCGATAGTGACCAAGAAAACATTTTGAACATACGTAGAAGACAAAAGAGAAGGATATTTGTAATTAGTTCCGAAAGTGAGAATGAAGAAGAGCTAACCGAAACTACTATAGACGGAACTGAATGGCAAGAAATAAAAGAAGGGTCTAATCCTGGAAGAACAGAGATGCATAATATTTTTAGAGAAACATCAGGCCCAACGGGCATTCTAAACGAACTATTATGAAGATAAATTTTTTACAGTTTTTCTCTTATTGTTGATCATAATACAATCGAACATATAAGAAACTGCACGGAAGCCGAGGCATTTCGAGTGTTGGGAACTAAATGGAATCTATCTACTGCAAAATTATATGCATTTATCGGATTATTGTATGCACGAGGTGCATATGAGGCAAGAAATTTAGATATTTCACTCCTATGGAACAAAAAAATGGGGACCAGCATTTTTCTCAAATACTATGAGCAGAAATGCATTTACGGAATTATGAGGTTTATTCGGTTTGATCAAAGAATCAAAGAAGTCATCGCTTACAAACCGATAAATTCGCTTTGATTTCTAAAGTTTGGAACAAATTCGTAGAGAATAGCCAAAACTGTTATAAACCAGGAGCATATATTACTATATGAACAATTGTTTCCAACAAAGTCAAGATGCAGATTTACCCAGTACATGCCAAATAAACCGACAAATTTGGCATCAAATTCTGGCTAGCGTCCGATGTAAATAGCAAATATATAATAAACGGCTTTCCTTATTTGGGAAAAGATGAAAGCAGAGATCCTTCAGTTCCCCATGGAGTTTGTCGCTCTGAATTAGTAGAACCGTATACAGGTCGGGGGAAGAATATAACCATGGACAATTTTTTTACAAGCATTTCGATAGCGACTAAACTTTTTAGAAAAAAAACTACGGTTGTTGGAACAATTCGAGCAAATAAAAGAGAGTTACCAAAATTGGCAAAACAGAAAAAAGACAATATGACACGTTTCTCAACAAAATTATATCGGACAAATAATTGTACTCTGACAGTTTATAAGGCTAAACAAATAAAAAAGTATTGATTCTTACTCAATGCATAATTCGGTGAAAATTGAAAAAAATGACGCCTGTATACCCGAGACAATAAGATTATATAATAACACCAAATTCGGTGTAGATGTTACAGACCAAATGGCCAGAAAATACTCTGTAAAATCAAATCTCGGAGATGGCCACTACAAGTATTTTCAATATCCTAGACTTAGCCGGGATAAATGCATGGATATTATATAAAGAAACAACGGGAAGTCTAATATCAAGGCAAAACTTTTTATTTCAATTGGGAGAAGAACTTATAAGCGAATATCAAAAAGAGCAACAGCCAGGCAAGGAAGAAGAGCCAGCAAAAGCAGCCAGAAACATTAGTGCACAAACAAGTGATCGGAAAACATGTCAGATAAGATATTGCAAAAAAAATAAGACAAACAAATTCTGTCTAAAATGTAAAAAGTACGTATGCGGCAAATGTGCGATTGAGAAGCCTATAATTTGTAAAAAGTGTTGTATATAAGGAATAAAATGTAGATGATTTATTTTTAAATAAAAGAAACTATATTTTTAATTATGAAATAATTATTTTCTTCATTTTATATTAAGAGATATAAGTAATTTCAAAATCCGTCATTTGACCGCTCATGGTAGGAATAGTTATACATGCAATGCTGGTAGGTTTAGTGTTAAATTTTTAACTTGTTTTAAAATTTTTTTCTGTACTATTGTAACATTAATAAATAACTGATAAAAAAATCGATAGTAAATATATTGATTGCTTTTTTTACGACACTTTAAAAATTACCTAAAATTCATGTCTCTAGACTAGAATACCCCCTCATCCTTTTTTGATGATCTTATCATTTCCATGATGATTTTTATACCCTGAACAGGGTATATTAAGTTTGCCAAGAAGATTGTAACACCCAGAAGGAAACGTCGGAGACCCTATAAAATGTATATATAAATGATCAGCATGATGAGCTGAGTTGATTTAGCCATGTCCGTCTGTCTGTCCGACCGTCCGTCTGTATATATGCAAACTAGTCTCTCAGTTTTTAAGCTATCGATCTGAAATTTTGTACCTGCCCTTTTCTCACTAAGAAGCTGCTTATTTGTCGGAAAGGCCGATATCAAACCACTATAGCATATAGCTGTCATACAAACTGAACAATCGGAAGCAAGTCCTTGTATGGGAAACTTTTTTATTTGACATAATATCTTCACGAAATTTGGCATGCGTTTTTTTCTAAGGTAACAATGAAATTACCGAAGAAATTGTTTTGTTCGGATGACTAAAGCATATAGCTAATATGCAAACTAAACGATCGGAATCAAGTGCTTGTATGGAAAACTTTTTCATTTGACGAGGTATCTTCACGAAGTTAGGCACAGAATATTTTTTAAAGCAATAGTGCAAGCTCCGAAGAAATTTTACAGATCGGATGACTATAACATATAGCTGCCATATTAACTGAACGATCGGAGTAAAGTGCTTGCATGGAAAAAATTTTTATTTTTTATTGCCGATTCACGAAATTAGATCTGAATCAAGTTATTGGAAGGAAACTTTGTATCTGTGAAGGCTATTATAGCTTCGGTGCAATCCAAGTTAACGTTTTTTCTTGTTTAATTTATGATTTTTATTATTTTCTTCACCGATAATGATTAATTTTACAATAAATCATAAATAATTATTATTTTTCAGCAAAAAAATTAAAATCTAAAATAATTATTATATTTGCGCAACAAAAAAAAACAAGTAATGAAGTTCTGAATTCGGGTGTAACCGAACATTTTAGACTCTCGCAACTTGCAAAGATCAAAGACTGGGAAATTACTTCTGGTGTTGGCAAATATTTATATTAAAGTAGGTATTGACGCAAAGTTCTACCCCAATACAATAATTGTTGCTTGATTTGCATACTGAAAATTGAAAAAAATCAGATGGAATTGAAAATGGTGTTATATAGGAAACAGTCATGGTTGTAATCCGATTTCGCCCATTTTCGCACTGTCGATAGAAGTGTAGTAGGAATCGGTTAAGCGGATGCCAAGATATAGGTTTTTACGTAAAAGTGGGCGGAGCTTGATTTTTTCCGCCTTTTGTAGTTTTTAACAGTACCGTTATATGAGGAGTGGGCGGGGTTTTCACCCATTTTCACACTGTCGATAGAAGTGCTAAAAACATTTGTTCTCAGTGAATTTTGTTATAATAGCTTTAGCGGTTTAAAAGATATGCACTTTTTAAATGCTGCATATACCCCTCCCTCATGTGATCCTGTATACCAAACAGTATTGTATCTTATTGTGGAGCTTAGTTATGGCAATTTATTTGTTTTTGATTAATGGCGTAGCAGTGGTCCGATTACACCCATCTGCAATACCAACCGTCTTACGGTACCAAGAAATATGTGTACCAAGTTTCATCAAGATATCTCAATTTTTACTCAAGTAAAATATATAAAGAAAATATATTTACTAAATTAATTTAGAAAGAAACCGGTTTAACAACAACGTCATGAGGAACCACACGACCATAACGTACCGGACATTGGTTCTAAAGGAATGAGTGAATATATGTTGGGATCCAGACAAATGAAAGTATTTCCAGTGGCAATGAGTCTTGTTGCTAGGTTAGTACGGCATTATTTTTTAAGATTTGATAAGAAAATATAATATTTTTCGGTTGAGCACTGTAATTAGATGAACCTTATATGGTCTCATCACTTCTTCGCAAGACGATGTGCTTTCTCAAGAATATAATGATATACAGGTATGTTTTATCTCTATGCAAATAGCTACATTTCTGGCCCAACTATGCTGGGCACACCATCGTAAATCTATAACTATGGCACTTAATATTGGTAAATCGTTATACCGATCATTTTGGCAATAGCGTTGCCAAAGGTTTATATGCCAGTTTTTTCCGTTCCATTATGTCGTTTATCGTATAATTGGATAACTGTGATTGGTGTTTTATGAACATTGTTGGTTGGCACTGTCACCTCTTCTTTGCGAACCACGTGACTTAACAACGTTAGACGCAAATGTAATATCACCTGTAATTCATAGGTTAGAGCTATTGCTATATACGTCAGGTTTGGTCCCTTCTCAAAAGCTTAAAACTTTTAGAACGTTGGATTAAAGATTTCCCGATGAGTTGGGACGATTTTTTCATTCCAAACTTTATTAGTAACGTATTTTGATATATCTTTGTACTCGAAATAGATTTTTATAAGGAATTTTTCAATGCTTCGTCTAATTCAAGCCCTTTTTTATCTCGAGGTAACTCTGCGCGAACATCAACTTATATTTTGAATAAATCCAAACACACGAGTGCTACGAAGAAATACTAAAATATAGATTAAATAAACTTTAATTTTTAAGCTATTGCCTAGCTTCTATCGCAGGCTTTGAGCTCTGGGGCTAAATCAAGGAATTTCGTAACGGAAATGAACCATATGCGCTCAATGTTTGCATACTTTTAGTTCGCATATCTCAAGCGGAACAAATAAATTGAAGAGACAGCAGGGTGATTCAAAAATAATAATATTTAAGAGAATATTTATAATTTTAATTGAATAACCAAGTGGGGCTATTTGGTACATTTTATACAAGAATCTTATCTAGAATGTTTCCTATTTAAGTAGCATATCCCTTTTAATTTTTTTATAAGTTAACCGGTTCAGCATCTACCTTCTTAGTTTTCTTTTGTCTAAGAGTTAACGGAGAACTTATATAGTTTTTTATTTAGATGTTTCAAATAGCCACAGGATTGGGGCCCCAGATTTCCGTTGAGGTAAGTTAAGTATTTTTAACGTCGAAAAAAATTCCGATAGGCGTCGATAAAAAACATACAATCTTAGGGTGTATTCAGTTCAAATTTGTATTTCGTGGAGGGAACGTTTTTTTTGCTAACCACACCATTAAAATATGTTTAACGAATTAAAGAAAACTAGTAGGGCTAGTAACCACAAATAAGTCATCATCATCATCAACCCGGTGCGGGTCGTCGCTTACTGCAAATATTTCTGTACCACCTACAAGTAGTACAATAAAAGTAGCCAGTCAAATAATAAAAAATTTACTAGATCATTAACCGAACAAAAAATTTAAAATTTTTTTCTTAGTAAAAGTTTTCAAGTGAATTGAATAACTACTAAACCTAATGTGGATGGGGAATGTATGTAATTTTCAGAGATATGGGAATATAGTAGAATAAGAAGTCTGAAAAGAAGTGTATCATTAGAAGTCAATTGATTTTAATTATGATTGGTGTATCAGCAGCTTATTTCTCAGCTTAAGATTTATTCAATCGATTTTGCGAGTAAATATAACTATACATAAACTAGGCCTTGACACAAGAGTATAATTATTATCAGTATTAAATAAAAATGATTTAGAATAAGCAATATTCTAATATAATAGACGATAAAAATGTACGTAAAATAATATTTGAGCCCAAATTACCACAATCACCAAAAAATATATGTTTTTTATAATATGCGGCGAATAGTTCGTTTATTTCAAATTTTATCTACAAGACAGTAAGGGCAGGAACATATAAATATTCCTGGTTGAGCATAAATACAGAGCACATACAAGATTGAAGAGTTCTCTGGAACATTCATATATTTATTTCTCTTAAATATTCCCCGATTGGACATGTTGACAGAGCTGTAATTGTACAGATTCCCGCTATTATAAATGCTATAAATATTAGTTGAATTCCCTGCTGTGAGGTGAATTCCCGGTTTAAATTTTACAAATGTATCGAACCTGAACCTTCTCATTCTTTCATGGACGATTTATATCAGCTAACAGTAACGTACAATAAAAGTTGCTGAACCCGTCACTAACACTTGAATCTATACCGTCATGTTGCATTGCGTATTTTCGGTATCGTTGTGGGTATCACTTACCGCATTCGTTACGTATAACATAATATAGAAAATTTGTGCTTCTATGCTTGCCAGATGCGCAATGATATGTTGTATGATTTAACCAATATGTATAATCTACCCAAGAGCGTGCGTATACCTTCTACGAATGTTATTTTTGGTATCTCAATTAATAGTAAGAATATATTACGAGGTGTCTTGCTACAATCTCCAGATAAGGAAAATGAAATCAGCTTACATGTGCTGCTAATCGATTATGGAGAAATGGTGCCCCTAAATATCAATGATGTACAATTTTATGATTTACCCAAGGTCTACAGAGATTTACCTGCACAAGCCATGAAATGTATTCTTTCGGGTATTAAAGATGCAACTACCGAAAGCAAAGAGGCAAATGGGTATGTGCTGAAAAAAAACTACGGAATTATGAATTCAAAGAAGTGAACATTGAGGTCGTGAAGTAAATAGGCAGAGTTTTGCACGTTTACATTATTTAAGGTCAATCAACAGCAAAGAAGTCACCAGAAGTAAGTGTTACTTACTGTAAATACAGATATTTGTATATTGTATTGTAATCGCCCATATGTCAAAAAATCATTAAACTTGTCAAAGAATCCTTTCACAAATTCCTTCGAAGAAAATTCATTTTCTGATCTACAAACACCAACAGAAAAATACAATCACGTATAGATGATGTTCTTAAAAATGATATAATAAATTTAGAAGTTATGCATATTTCTCAACCTGATTCGTTTTATGCTCAAATACTAAGTGAGAAAAATGAACAACAGATAAACTATTTTGGAATTATCTGCGGAACAGAACTTAACTGAAGCACCCAAATTAGGCGATTTAATATTGGCACAATATGCAAAGGATTACTTTTGGTATCGGGCTAAGGTCATTAGTGTAGCAGGAGATACCGAGTTCCAGGTGAATAATTTTGAATTTTTTAACAGTTTAGTTAATATTGTATATTTCCTCCTGCAGGTATTTTATGTTGATTTTGGTAATATAGAGACTGTACCACTAAAAGGAATCGTCAAATGCACCAATGTCCAAGAAAAAGAACCTTTTCGCGCAGTTCTCTGTCGTATTGCTAACTTAAGCGATATTACAAACGGTGACAAGGCTCGCTTCGAAAAAGTTAATCAAATGTTGGTAGTTATGTTACAGTCCCTTAATTTAACTTTTATTATTTTTCAAAGGTACCAAGCAATTATACATATATTTTTTTTATATTTTAGACGCAATACCACAAAAAAGTTGAAGTACAATTTTACTTCACCAAAAGTTGTTTCACGGATTAAGTTGATATCGATAATACCGAATTTGAAAACCCTTAACAACATGCAGGTGAAAACCGTAATAGGGACTTAAATTTGATAAATAAGTGAGGTATAGTAGCAGCACAGCCATACATATGTTTTTATGGCATGGAAGTAAAATGTAAAATTGTTATCAGTGAGCTTCGTCATATTCTTGAAAGAGTGACAATTGTAAAAATTATCTCAAAATATAGTATACAATAGCTTCTACAAATTATTATTTTGCCGATAACCATTAGTATACCATTATACATTCGTACACTGACCGGAAATTATAATACCCTCTAAAATTTAAAAGTTCTATGAAAACCATGTTAGGTTGAGACACCCTGTATATACTTAATTCTGCCATAAGTTCTGTTACAAGCTCCGGCCGTTATCAATATGAAAATATAATAAATTTTTTAATAAAATTAATTTTTTATTATATTCTCCAACTATGACCACAAACTATAGTTCAATGAATTCAAATTCAGAGTTTCAGACGGCCACCACCTATGAAACCTGGAATATTGCTTTTAAGCCACTGCTGGGTGGTTTTTGCCTTGTGTATGAGTTAACACTATAAATCTGACATTTTGGTATTACAACATACCATTACCAGAAATGGATGCTCCTGAGTGTAATTAAAATACCTCACAGATTGACTAATATATGGAGATAAAGTCAACCGAATGTTTGAAAATTTTTATATTAGTTACATGGCGGCTAGAGTTTCACCCGATTTTATCCATTTCATTCACACAGATGCACTGTTATTAGAAAGACACGTTCTCTTAATTTCATTAAGGTAATTCCATATTGAGCGATTTATGAAGTATAGAGGCCACTATAAGTTCGAAAATTTTTATATTAGGTATATGGGTGGTAAAGGAAGTATTGACCCGATTCAATCCAATTTCAATGAAATATATCACAGATTAAACCATATTTTCGATAAAATGTCAGATATAGGCATTGTAGTCAACTTTTTAGGCATGAGGCATACCTTAAAGGCACACATACTTTAATCTCGATATATTATAATATATATGTATGTACCATATGTACATTGGTGCTTTATCTGAAAAAGTGAATGGGAAGTAGGCGTAATTACGGCCTTCTGTCGCCTATTTTCATATCGTAATATACGAATGTCAGGATAGTGTGCCCTACCGTTGGTTGAAATAAGTCGAGTAGGTCCTGAAATATGGAATTTCACCTAAAGGTGTGCGGTGCTACTAGCCTTGTCCAATTTTGAAACAGGCAGCACAATAACCCTATTGGAGGGCGGGGCCATGACCACTTATACGATATCTAATGCGATTCGCTGTACTAAATTAAAGTTTTGTATCTTTATATGGAGTTTAGTTATTGCATTGTATAAGTTTTTGATTAATCCATGTGCAATACCAACTTCTCATGGGCGCCAAGGAATATATGTACATATTGTAACGGATTTCTCGATAAATCGTCTAATTGTAACTCACTCTTGAGTTCGATAACTGGATTGTTAAATTAAAGTCCCAATTTAATGGCTATACACTTATCTTTACTTTTATTTCCAACAACTTAACACTTATTGCTCGATATTCGAGTTTACAACATATTGCTTATAGCTTAATTGCTTTTTACACGGTAACAATCTAATTAGAACTGTCCCTGTTGCACTGTCCCTTATATAGTAAATTTTTAACAAAAGTTGGTTACTAGAACATTCTGGCAACTACGAATTCGCTGTCTAGTTGCTTCTGGCAGTTTATCGTCGATTCTGATTTGTTCTGGTATTCGTGTTCGCTACAATATAATATGTACCAAGTTTCAATACATCTCAATTTTAACTCAAGTTATTGCAGAGACGGACATACGAACAGGTAACCGGAATTCATTTCGTTTCCTGATCCTAATCATATAAATATAAATAAATGTCCTGATCAAAATGTACATATTTAACATGTATATATATGGTAAATAGTTATCCTGATCATTTATATAAGCTTCTATATCGATTAGTTTTAGATGTTACAAACACCCGTTAACTGAACAAAACTATAATACTCTGTAGTAACATGTTGCGAGAGTATAATAGCGGTACTTTCTTCTGCCAATTTGTTCTCGCTGTATGCATTGTAGGCTTTGTAACAGAATTTATGGCAAGATTAGGTACACAAACTACATAGTTTATTTGCGATATGATATCGCACTAATTATTATAATACTTAATAGTAGCTCAGTGGCTTCCTTCCCATTATGAGCTTAGTGTATTTTTGGTATCTGATTAGTGTGGAAGTATTCTTTTGACATGCTACATTTAAAATAAATTAATTTCGATCGATATATGATTATAATAAGTGTGTCATATTTCTGCTGGCATTTACAAGTTGTTTTTATAGATAATTAAAATACAAGATTAAAAACCGGAGATGAGTATAAAACATTAAAAATAACTTTAACTAAGAAATAAAAACTTTTAATGGTAAACATCGTAAATATTGCATATTTCTAAAGACCACAGGTTTTGAAAAATAATCTTGTAAACGGTTAAAAACCCACAAAATGGAGTACGAGCAGGATCAGCGAAAGTTTATAAAACTTCAAAAAAAATAAAAATATAAGAGCAGTTGTCTAAGTTCGTGATTTTATCCAAATTATAAAATTTTAAATTTCGTTTTATTTAGGCAAACATAATTTTGTTTTTTGACTTTCTTAAAAGCTTAGGATTTTTTTTAGAATTTTTATAAAAAAAAAACCTATTGAGAATGATGTCCTCTAGCCAAAAATTTGAAATAATTGCTAAAAAAATAATAATGAAAGTGATAAAGCAATATTTAAACCTAAATCTGACATTTTTCGTCTATCAAAGTAGAATATTTGGATATAAACTACATTCTCCATATCAAATACATACTTGTACATTTATTAGCTCTTTTAATTGGTGCAATAAAATTGTTTAAAAGCACTGGTTGGCTAGACAGCCAATAAATAACACCATTCGATAGTTAAATTACAATAGTTTGGAGTCATTAGCTAAAATTTTGGCAAAACGAGGTGTTTGAAAATTTCAGTGATACTGTAGTGGTAAATACAGAGCATATACAAACAAACATACATATAAATTTATCGTCGCTTATCTTTAGTCTTCACAATGCAGAATAAGGTAAGTTACATACATAAACGGAAAATATATGTTTACAAGGATGTAATCAACGAAATTAATTTAAATTTGAGCATTTCATTACTTGGTGTGGTAAATAAAAAATACAATTGAAGAAAATCGTGTATCAAAGCGATACATTTATGGGGAATATACATATATATCTATCATAAACTAATAGAGTTACTTTAGCAAAATCTCAGTAAAACCCAGTGGCCTAAGTATTGCATATTTATATTCCTAATAATCACTTAGTACAGTTTAAAAATGGTCCACACACCGGATACGAAAGCTTCCATTTTTCCGTATATACTATGTGAATGGTTTATTTCCGCAACACTTGGCGAAAACAGTGTCTATTAGAACAGTTTTAGGTATAACGATCTCATAACGCCCATTTAGAACAGTTCAAAAATTACCAAACGCGTACTGAATCTCGGCTACTCTACATAGAACCACATTTGATTATCCCTGTTTTAACTATGTAATAGAAAACATTCAATTATGAGAGTATTAAGGCAAAAGGGTTATCAGTTCATCAGTCACGTCAGAAGATATCTGAATAATATATGTGTGAATGTTTCGCTCGCATAATGTGATTTGTGGATCTTGATCCTCGTGTCATTGACAGTATACTGATTTCAGATAGATTAACTTTAACACGTGATTTTCTATTATGAAAGTGATTTATCTCCTTCTACTATTATCACACCTTTTAGTCACCAGTTCTAAATAAGTCCTTTAACAGAAAAGTACTTCATTATAGTACTTTTTGCCAAGACTATGTTATTTAAAATATTTATTTTCTTTTTATAGATATCCAACTTGCAGAATATTCACAATTACTTTTTCAATTCCCGACTACTGTGTTTTGGAGCGCTATTGTTTGTTCTCTACGGGAATCGGTCTATTTTGGCTACATAAAGTAAATTCAATGAATCGATAATATTTAGATAAAGAATATATATTTACTAATTGATTTAGAAAGAAACCGGTTAAACCAAGCAGTGATGAGGAATCAAACGGCCATACGTACCGGATTTGGTTCTAAAGGAATGAGTGAATATATGCGTGGATCCAGACAAATGAAAGTATTTCCAGTGGCAATGAGTCTTGTTGCTAGGTTAGTATGGCATTATTTTTTTAGATTTGATAAGAAAATATAATATTTTTCGGCTTTACTTCTTCACAAGAAGGTGTGCTTTCTTAAAAATATAATGATATAGAGATATGTTTTATCTCTATATAAATAGCTACATTTCTGGCGCAACTATGCTGGGCACTCCATCGGAAATCTACAACTATGGCACTCAATATTGGCTAATCGTTATATCGATAATTTTGATGGCAATAGCGGTGTCAAAAGTCTATATGCCAGTATTTGCCTTGTTAAAAGTCAGTTCTTCTTATGAGGTGAGAATTTTTTTGTTGTATTATATTAATCAAATACTTTTTAATATAAAGCAATGATTTTATCAATCAAATAAGTTTTTAAATTTAAAAGTATGCAATGACCAAGTTAATATATGCATACGCAATTATTAGGGCACGATGTGAGAAAAGTATGCTGTTTATAAACGTGGAGTAACACCGCGCGTAAGTTCGCTTTCTGTAGATTGAATATTAAAGCTAATGTTACGCCACACTATC
>NW_021650632.1:7320-22503 GCF_001188975.3 Bactrocera oleae | reverse complement strand
GGACCCGATAAAAAAATAAGAAATACTTTACCACACATTTTTATACTCTCGCAACTTGTTGCTACAGAGTATAATAGTTTTGTTCACCTAACCGTTGTTTGTATCACCTAAAACTAATCGAGTTCGATATAGGGTTATATATTATATATATAAATTATCAGGATGAAGAGACGAGTTGAAATCCGGGTGACTGTCTGTCCGTCCGTCCGTCTGTGCAAGCTGTAACTTGAGTAAGAATTGAGATATATTTATGAAACTTGGTACACATGTTCATTGGCAAAAAGGTAAGGACGAGTTCGTAGATGGGCGTAAATGTGACGGTTGGTATTGCAGATGGGCGTAATCGGACCACCGGACGCCCACAAAACGCCATTATTCAAAAACAAATAAATTGCCATAACTAAGCTCCGCAATAAGATACAAGACTGTATTTGACAAAGGATCACATTAGGGAGGGTTTCTGCAGTTAAATATTTTTTTAAAGTGGGCGTGGTCCCGCCCTAATATTTTTAATGCATATCTCCTAAACCGCTAATGCTTATAATAACCTCTAGTGTGAAAATAGTTGAAATCGGGTGGCAACTCCGCCCACTCCCCATATAACGGTACTGTTAAAACGACTAAAAGCGCGATAAATCAAGCACTAAACACGCCAGAGACATTAAATTATCTCTGGGATGGTATGAGATACTTGAAAACCACACTTTACATACCCGATTTCAAGCCATCGGTGCATAATATTCTTCTTATATTCTATGTTATAGTACGAAATGGGCGAAATCGGACAAACCACGTCATTTCCCATATAACACCATTTTCAATTCCATCTGATTCTTTCACTTCACTCCAGTTTGCATATCAAGCAACATAAGATTATATCGGCGTAAACTTTGCGTGAATAATACGGTTTTAATGCCACCATGTGACCAAAATTGTCTAAATCGAACAAACTGTTTGCCCCTAGGTACTAAATATGTGGACCCCAGTGCCTATAGTTGACCTTTTACCGAAAATATCAGTCAATCCTAATAAAGAAATCTCAAACGAGTATACCATTTGACTTTGCGAGAGTATAAAATGTTCGTACATCCGAATTAGCCTTCCTTATAAATAAATCCATATATGCAATGAACTGAAATATAATACAATATTAAAATGTTTTCCAACGTTACAGCGAATGAATATAAAATTAATGTTTAAATTAGTAACTAACCCCACACAGCCCAAGATACATAAACATACATACATGTATACAAAAATTTACTTTAGCTTATGTACATACGATCTTAAGAATGTTTATTATATCGTATTTAGTTAAAATCAAGATCCATATATATCAAATAAATATTCAAATTATAATTGATAGACTACAATATGCAAGATGGCCAGAAAACAACGAGAACTTTAAATTTAAAATTTTTCGAGACACCACATCGTCAGTTTTTATTTCAGCTGTTTTCATTGCTTACTTACCTGTATCAGTCGCTAAGTGATAGATGTGTTTTTATGAGTTTGGCGATTTTCGTTTGTTGCTCACACTGTTGCTTTTTCGAACCTTGGCAAAACAATACTCGTAACAATGCCCCTTCGATATTCGCTAGACATGGTCCATGCATGACTTTTCCTATACCAAACCAAAGAGAACCTAAACGGCCGTCCTTTACAAGATCGATGAAAAGAGCTAAAGCACTCCAAAATATAAGCGAATGAATAATTATTTTTCAAAAGCTTGTTGCTACAGAGTATAATGCGTAGTTTTGTTCAACTAACGGTGTTTGTATCACATAAAACTAATCTACTAAACTAATGATATAGAGCTTTATATGTATATATATAATGATCAGGATGACCGGACGAATTGAAATCCGGAGTCTGTCTGTCCCTGTCCGTCTGTCTGCACGCTCTAACTTAAGTAAAAGTGAAGATATCGTAATGAGACTTGGTACACATGTCTTGGCAAAAAAGTAAGATGAGTTCTTAGATGGGCGTAATTGGACAACTGCCGCGCCCACAAAATGGCTATAATCGAAATTGTCATAACTAGCACTAAATTAAGATGTAGGACTGTATTGGCCAAGGGATCGTAGTATAAGGACACCTGTGCTGAAAATCTTGAAAAAGCGTGGTTGCCCTCTGTATGGACATATCTCCCAAACCATTTGCTAACATAACCAAATCCGGTTAGGATAACTCCAATAGAACCATCATTGCGTGAAAATGAATCTGATGATATATGCCCACCCATACAAACGGCACTGGTAAAAGCCTTTAAAGCGCGATAAAGCATAACTAAGACGCTAGAGACAAAATTTTACCATACACGGTAAGCACTACTTATAGAAGCTTAGTCAAATTTAGGACGGGCGGCAACGCCCACTTTTAGGTGAAATTACATATCTCGGCAGCTGCTGACCGGTTCATCTAACTCGGTATAAACATCTTCTGACATTTCTTTGATTCAGTGCGAAAATGTGCGAAATCGGATTACAAACACTCCTACTTCCCATATAACACAGTTTTAAATTCCACCCTTTCATCTTCAAGTATGCAAATCAAGAACTACCGAATCTACCGAGATAAACCTCTCAGTAATATTGCGTTTGAAGTGTGCCACCTATGACAACAAAATTGTCTACAATCGAATCAGAACTGTTCCGACCATAACAAATATGCCAGTGCCTATAGTTGATTTTTGCCAAAAATATCGGTCAATATGTGATAAATTGAAACTCCTTATAATTGTCTGTATGTCAAAATAGATTACATCGGACAATACTTCCATTAGCCCCATATACCCAATATAAAGATGTTCGAACTTACTGACTATTATACCACAATATATAGACCAATATGTGAGTTATCTCAATGAAAACTAGTATGAGGCTAAGTTCGATGTAACCGAACTTTATGCTCTCGCAAAGTCAGGTATACCTGTTTGAGATTTTGTGGATTATGATATTCTAAAAAGTCTACCATAGGCATGGGGTCCACATATTCATACTCTAGGGCTTGACAGTTTGTTCAATTTAGATAATTTTTGTCACAAAATCACAATCAAGTTCTACGCGAATAATTATTGTGCTTAATTTGCATACTGAAAGTGAAAAATCAGAAAATTAAATGAGTTATATGGGAAATAGCGTGGTTGTAACTGATTTTGCCCATTTCGTACTATAACATAGAAATATGAGAAGAATATTATACACGTTGGTTGAAATTGTTAAACAGATCAAAGATATGGGTTTTCACCAAAATGGGGTGCTACGCCCACTATCTAAGTTTGAAGTGGTTCCTATAAAATCATCTTATACCATCTCAGAATAAAATTTAATGTTCTGGCTTGTTTCAGTGCTTGATTTATCGCGCTTAGTTGGTTTTGACAGTACTGTTATAGGAGTGGGCGGGTTGTCACCCGATTCATCATTCTCACAACACTGATCGATAGAGATGCTAAAACATATGTTATTATAGCTATTGCGGTATAGGAGATATGCATAAACATTAGGGCGACCACGCCATTCTAAAAAAATATTTTAACACAGACAGGCCCTCCCTAATCGTGATCCTGTATACCAAATAAGAGTCTTGTCATCTTATTGTGAGCTTAGTGGCGCAATTTTTCTGTTTTTGATCATGGCGTTTTTGGCGTATGCATGGTTCTATATACGCATTGTAAACCAAACTGTCTTACGCTACCAAGAAACATTGACTCAATTTCATAAAGATATCTTCAATCTTACTCATTAGAGCTTGCACAGATGGACGACGACATACAACATACCGGATTAACTCGCTTCTTCATCCTGAGATTATATAAGCATAACCCATATCTAACTGATTTAGGTGGACAAACAACCTTAGGTGAACAAAAACTATTATACTCTGGCAACAAGTTGCGAGAGTTTAATAACAATGCTGTTTTCCCATAACAATGCCACCCTGTATCTAAATGGATAAAATGGCCGCTTAAAACTTCACGTAATTCCAATATAACTAATATCAGGATTTTCAAACACGGCGACTTACTCCTGGAATGTGATGGTATGCAAAGTCCCTGATGAAACCCAGGAGCTTTTTAATACCAAAATATAAAAATTAGACCTGCCATACATGAAAATAGAGAGTGTGTCCATCAGGGTCAGCTTAAAGCTAAAGCATAAAGCCGTAATATCAAAACATTCAATTCTTATCTTTAATTAAACTGATAGGGATTGACTGATGAACATACATATATGTGTATCTGGATTTACCTGATCATCTAATCGTTTTTATATACATTCAACATATAATGTAATGAATAATGTAGGTTGTTTGAAGTGAATCAATACTGTAAAATCTATGGAACCTACTGAATTTTAATTCTTCTATCAACTCTTAAGCTACCAACAAACCTTGTGATGAAATTTTTTATTCATGCTACAGCATCGCTATAAATTTGAAAACATAACAACAAAGAAATATTTGAGCAATCGCTAGAACTCAAGCAAATTTATTGGTCAATCGTACGATCTTGCGAAAAGAAATAATACTTATATCTGAACATATGTATAGTAAAATAGTTGGATTCCACATCTATACTTATATTATGCCTTATATCCTTTCGGTTTATTCACTCCTCCGCCATAATGAGCAGTTCAAAAAATCACCTGGAATTGTGTCACCCTGGGTGCCCACTATTTGCGGTATGATTTAACCATTTATCGATAAACAAATTCGTATTATTGGGTTGGAATTTTGCTGTTCACATTATGTCATAAAAACTTGTTGGTCGTGATCCAGCAACGCCCACTCATTGAACGTAAAAAACCACATCTTCAAATTATCCATAGATGAATGCCAAATTGTTATACAGTGACTATCCACAACGCAGGTTCTTGGGACAGAAGAGAATATAGCGTCATCTGAACTATTGCGTTAATGGGATGTGATTTCAACCATTTGCAAGAATCCTATAAGTGAGTTACGATAAACAGCTCTAGCGACAAAGCTATACTCAGTTAGGCATGAGTTTTAAAATCTGTAAATTTAATGTAGAAATTTGAGCTAAATCATATTGCTCAGAACCCTCAGAAAAACTTCACGTAAAATTTTCTGATTCGTTGTTTTGTTTTGTAATGTATCTATCCTGCTAGTTGGTGGTTCACTTTGGTTGTGTCGAAGTCATCTAACGAGGCCCAGAACAAGCATATCTCAACGGGTTCGACCATATGGAAAAGCTTTTAGATGAGTGGGTCGTTGCATACAAAGAGTTTACTGTCGTGCGAAGCGCTACTCGGCTGGCCGATGCAGTAAGCTCCAACAACGTTACTATGACTCTGTTATCTCATACCTTCCAGCTCATTACAAAAGCGGGTATGATAACTGGTTTGTGACGAGGAAAGAACACAGCCATCAAGATGTAACATCTAACAATTTGCGGTTATTGACTCGGAATTTCTATAACGGCTCATGACTCTAATTTTATACCAGTGTACTACCTTTGTCCCGTGTCCAGGTTGCTGTGATTACTAGGAGAGCGTTAATGCCTTCAGCGAAGAACGGAGAAAGATCGGAGAAATAGCCGTCAATATCGTCATCATTCAGCGTACGACAGTGATGGAAATCCCTCTGGTCGTTGAGGAGTCTCAAACAGCTGTTAAACAGTAGGGAGAGATACCACCCTCGAGACCTACAGCTCGAATTTTGACCTCCAACATGGCTGTGCTGAGCCTCAGTTATTCAGTCCACCTCTTCAACCCTGGAGCGAGCGTGGATTGTACGATCTCCGCTAGCAGTATTGTGTGATTAACTCGTCAAAGCTTTACAAATCAACGTTCGATCGTGCTCCAGCTCTGGTGACTGAATGGCTATGACCTTCTTGTTACTTCAAGCATCTTGTTGTCAGCTATTGTTTCGGGAAGTTAGTCAGGACTTCCTTGGAAGGGGGCATCATGGAGACGCGCATTACCTGTTTAGAGTATTGATTCACGCCAATGCTTTAGAGATGGTAGCTTCAGCCTCGTTCACTGTAAACGCCATTTCTCGCTCGCGGGTTTGTATCGTCAATAGTTGAATCTCTCGACCACTGTTCCAAACAGTCCATTCTCTTTTTCGTTTCCCCTATTTCTAGTTACGTATTGCACTCATAGTATTATGTCTTATTCCTCACCATTTAATTTTAACGTATTTATTAACTCAATTTTAACGCTGAATGAAGACGTTGAATAGCCGGCTGAAATAGCCGCGCACTTTTCGGTTCACGAGCATGCCACCGAATTGAATTTCAACCACAGATATATTTGAATCTGATAAATGCTCCACATATCCAGAGCTTACATCGTGAAAGACTAATTCCTACTCATTTTGTCCGCTTATGTGGGTCACCTTATGCCTACACTCCAAATTGAGATTCCTTTTTCGGGATCAGCAGATTGGTCATGAGCAGTCCTCTCGTGCTATTAAACAGCTCTTCTGGCTGGGAATTAGGAAATACGAGAGCTAACATTCCATGCCTAACGTCTAGCAGAAGCTCTAAAAGTTTCGAGCTATCCCACCAGCATAAACTTTTTATAATACTTGAATTATTATATTCTGGTCTGATGAGCAAAGATCTTTCTGTTTAATTTATTTTTTAAATGGAAATGACGCTGTGGCTTGGTTTATTGATTCATTTGAAAAAAGTAAATTTTTAAGAGAAAATATGATTTCAATAACACAAAAAAATATCTTAAGTTACATTGGCCTTTTAACACAACGGTTAGCGTGGCGAGACGACGAGGAAAGACGAAAGGCTTTGTGGTTCTCTGTTCACGTTCAGCTCTCTGCACTTTTCCAGCATTCCTTTCACTTTCAAATCTTGAATGTGTAGCAAGCCGCTTGGTTTCAAATGAATAATATATACCTATATGTTCAGAAATTTAATTTCTGTTATCTCATTTTTGTAGATCAATATGCAATTATGTATGCATAGAATAATAGGAAATGACTAAAATTGTAAATAAGAGAAGGAATTGTTACTTAAAATTCAATTTACATTAAATGTAATTAAGTACCAGTATACATAAAATAATTCTTTAATAAAATGGTAAATTACTGTTATACTAGAAATTAAGAGCTGTTCAGGATTTATTTATTAACCACAAAGCATTTAGTTCGATAATTACTGAGTTTAAACATGAATTATAATTAATGAGGAATGTTTTAAATAAATAGACAAAATATGCAGTTAGGAAATTAGAATGTGATACGAGAGAGGTAGAAATTCGTGTTTAAATTGGCTGTGAAAATAGTTAGTACGCGGGATTCAATACAGTTCTGGGGATGAGGATTCCGGCTCTTACGTGAAACAGTAGAACCAATGGCAAGATAACATGCTAAAGATGCAGTTAGAGGAAAACATACGTAAAGATAAACATTCATGAAGCAGAAGTGAAGAGTGATGAACGAGAGTGACCAGCAAACGCACGTCAATACGGTCAGGACGAAGATGACACCGAACACCGCAACACGTAGGGACAGATGTTAAGTAACGTACGACAAAATACAACCCTGATGAACAGAGAATCAACTAGCAACACGACAAAAAGGGACAATACAGATGGTAAGTGGCGAGGCATCAACCAAAGCACAGCTGCGACCGGCGACTGAAGTGCAAGAATTCAAAGACATTTAAATAATCGTGGAAACGAACCATATAAACAACTTGTTATACTAATGAAGTGTTTAACGATATAAATTTATACATTATTATTAAATAATAGAGAGCAACACAAAGCGAAATAAAAACAAAATAAAAGCAAATATTTATGAACCAAACTTAGTGTGTTGTTTAATGAATAGTTTCCACATATGTATGTACATAAACACATTTTTATAAGTGAAGTAAAACATAATGTAAAAGGTAATTCAGTTCAATTGTTCGCATGTAGATATTTCTTATATTTTGTCTGAAAATGCAAAACAAAATGGTATATTCCTATTTCATTTGTGATAACGGATTTGAAAAGAACGGCAAACATAGGCACCATAAAGTCTGGTGTTCAGTTAGCTGAATTGAGAATACTGTTACTTATGAATTGTTCGTTCTTTGCCGTAGATTCTATTGTGTTTTAATATAATTAGTCGTTAAAGAGCTCGTGACGAGTTTTACTAATACTTAAAATGAAACCAAATGAAAGAAATTAGTCTGTTTGAAAGAAAATTATCATTAAGTTGTGAAAAGATGGCGAAAGTTTAGGTACTTTGGCAAACGATGAAGATAACGTATTCTTCTGTCCAGAGCGCCGTAAACAATTAAAAATAAAGCGGGAAGAACGAAAATTATAAATATTTTGTGCGAACGCTCAAATTATGTCCACAAAGATTATTGAAACGTAATATAACCATTAAAGAAATAATTTGTGCCGAAACTGCTACAAAATTTTGCATATAAAGCTGGGTCTCATGGTAGAGCTGCCTGAAAGAAACCATATTCTGTTAATTTGTAAAGAGGCGAAAGCGTTAATTTTGTTTCCATAATTATATATAAATAAGTCGCCGGAATTCTGAGACAAGTATTATTGAATGAGAGTAATTTTGCATTTTAAAACAATTTGAAACAAAGTGCAGAAAATCTGGATTATCTTCGACATTTGGTTCCAATAAGATAATGAATCTGAAGCATACTGCGAAATAGTTAGACTTGCTAATGCTCCTGATAACTAAAACACTTCAATCACCACCTGATAATGTTGAGCATCTATAGATCTGTTGGAAAATAATTCATCAGCATACAATAACAAGTAGGCGGCTTTATAGTGTTATGAAAGAAGAATGGTCCCAGATTACCGCTGAGGAAACAAATGTTGGTATGAACACAAATCGATTGAGCGGGTTTAAACCAACGCGGCTGTCCAACAAATATATTGAATTTAATTTTTATACTCGCAAACCTATTTACACAGAGTATAATAGTTTTGTTCATCTAACGGTTGTTTGTCATCACCTAAAACTAATCGAGTAGAGTTACAGTTTGTCTTCTATATAATGACGTCAGGATGAAGAGACAAGGTAATCAGGTGACCGTCTGTCCATCGTCTGACCGTCAGTTGCAAGCTCAGGTGAGTAAAGATGAGATAATCTCTCATGAAACTTGGAGACATGTTTCTTGACATTGTAGACGCGTTGTGTATCACGAATGGGCGTAATCGGACTACTGCCACGCCAAACGCCATTAATTCAAAAGTAATAAATTTGCTACTCAACCCGCAATAAGATACAAGGTCGTTATTTGCACACAGGACTCATTATGGGGCATTCCCAGTTAAAATTTATTTTCAAAGGAGTGGTCCTGCCCCTAATATGCGTTTAATGTGCATATCTAAACCGCTAATCTATAATAACAAAATTCACTGGCAGCAAATGTTTTAAACCTCTACCTACAGGAAAATAGTCGAATCGGGATGGCACCGCCCACCCCATATAACGGTGTACTGTTAAAATCACTAAAGCGCGATAAACCAAGCACTAAAACACGCCAGAGACATCAAATTTTATTTCGATGGTATAAGATGACCTTACAGGGAGCCGCGTTCAAAATTAGTCAGTGGGCGTGGCACCGCCCACTTAGGTGAATACCCATATCTTGGATCTGCTTAATGATTTATACCAAATTCGGTGCCCAACGTTCTTTCATATATGTATAAGAGTGAAATGGGCGAAACGGACTACAACCACGCCTATTTCCATAACACCATTTTCAATTCCATCTGATTCTTTCACTTTCCACTATGCATATCTAGCAACATAGATTATATCAGTAAAACTTTGCGTGAATAATACGTTTAGTATGCCACCCAGACAAAATTGTCTAAATCGAACTAAACTGTTCGCTCCATACCAAATATCTGAACCCCAGTACCTATAGCGACTTCTACCGAAAATATCAGTCAATGCACAAAGAAATCTCAAACGAGTATACCATTTGACTTTGCGAGTATAAATGTTCGGTTACAACCGAACTTACCCTCCTTACTTGTTCTTGTATCATTTTTAATACTTTTGTAACTAATTTTAAAGCTGAACGCAGACTTAATTGTGACTATGTTTACTTTTCCTTACACCTGCAATCCCATACATTTGGTTTTGCATTTGAACTTAAAATATAAAGAAGAAATACATAGAGAAGAAAATGTTGAACTGAATTACTATTTACACATTGTGTTTTTACTTCATTTAAAAATAGTGTCGGGTGAACGCAGACTTTATTGTCTATGTGTATATACATGATCAAGATGATGACGAGTTACTTCGAGGACTGTCTGTTCGTTCGTCCGTCCATCTGTGAAAGCGACACCTGAGTAAACCCTAAGATGGGCGACCGGACCACGTCGCCTCAAACGCCATTTATCGAAAACCTATAAATGTCATAACAAAGCACTAAGTTAAGATATAAACATTTTATTTGGTGCTGGGATTACGGTGAAGGTACCAGAACCAAATATTTGAAAATGGGCGTGGTCCTATCAGGTTTAGTGTACATATTCTACAACACTGAAACTACACACCACCCGCTTAGACAAATCTCAAGAACCCTTACCGACAGTGTGAAAATAGATGAAACCGCCTTTCCTTTATAACGGTTTTGTTGAAACTACTGAAGCGCGATAAATCAATAATAAAATGCGTCAGAGATATTTAATTTTACTTCCAAGATGAAACAAATAGGTTTTTATAGGGAGCTGGATCGTACCACGATGATCGTAAGTACCGCCCCTATTTAGGTGAAATGACATATTTCGACCTACTGACCAATTTTATTTCCAAAATGTTGGGAAAAGAATTTAATATATATTGTCTGAATGGTTTACAATCAAATTTGTATCTTATTAATTATTATTATTGTCATAGATTCAATTAGTTTTATAACTATATTTTATTCCCCGTCAGCGAAAATTATATTAAAATCATCTTCAAAAAGATATATCTGACAAAACTCCACCGCTTTTTCGTTTTATTTAATTAAAATATCAAACATTTTGACCAACCTACAAAGTATATTTTGAGCAGTAAAGATCTGGAGCATTTCACCAACTTTCACATTGCGTATATTCAAAACAGATTTTCAAGTCATTTATAAATAAAAGGTGTTTTAGAGGTATAGAACTTACATTGCAATAAACAACGATGGATTATTCGATTGGCATGAATTTTATTTATACGAAAGATAACGGACGTCCAATTTTCGATGACTTTTCCAACATTTCTGTCTAAATGGTTAAGCCAATGATTTACATAACCCCACAGAAAGTGGGGTTAGCGGTCTTAAATAACAAGATCTTGAGGCTAATTCACAAGTCCAAAACGTGAACAGGCGGTCATCAAACGTGTCTTTCAATAAATCGATTGTGGCACGAGCTGTGACATGTTCACATGGCTCTATACCGATCAACACATTGACTGTAACGTTCGACCATCATCGTTTTGAAGAACATGGACCAATGATTCCTCCAGCCCATAAAGCGTACCAAACAGTCAGTTTTTCTGATGTGATTTTCAGACATACACTTGAAGATTAGCTTCTACCCAATGCGGCAGTTTGTTTGTTGACGTAGCCATTCAACTGAAGTGCGTCATCAAGCAAAAATTGTCAACGATGAATGAACGTAGTGCGCGATACGAATTTCGCACAGAACCATTATTTTCGAACAAAATTGCACTATTTGCAAGCGCTGCCCGGGAATAAATCACTTGACAGCTGTTAAATCGGTCGCCATTCGAACAGTAATACAACTTAAAGTTCTATACCCTCGAAAACACCCGTTATATAACCTATTCACTGATCGACATATTCAGCATAGTGTCGAGTTAGAATAACGAAAATTATTATGGCGTAGTATGCGGATGTTTGGCTGACCTGCAGTCCAATATCACATATTTCGGCATTAAACGATAGTATGTCCAATATTATACTTTCAGTTAATTTTTAAGATGTCTTACATATTGACTGATATATACGGTTTAAAGCCAACCGGAAGTTTGAAAGTCTTATATTAGATATATGAGAGATAGGGGAGGTTTATTGCCACATTTTATTAACAGAAAAGATGAATTCGGAGTTTATTATACCTCACCATCACCAGTATATGCGGGATAAAGACACCGGAGGTTTTAAACTCCTGATATTAGTTATAAGGGGGCTGGGCCAAGTTTTTACGCGATTTTATCCATATTTTATGCACAACTATGCATTGTTATTAGAAAATCATTATCTTTCAATTTCATTCAGACACTTACATAAGGGACCGATATTTGTGGTATAAAGTCAGCCGAAGTTCAAAATTTTCTATTAGGTACAGGGACTGAGTTAATTATTGATCCGATTCAACCATTTTGGTACACGGGCATATTCTATCAGATAAAGACTTTGAGTTTCTATAATATATCCCATAGATTGACCAATATTTTCTATAAAAAGTTCGCAATAGCAACTGGGGTCCATGAAAGGCCCGGTACCTGGAATTGCATAGTTTTGATCCGATTTGAACAATATCAATATAAGCTGGCACACTTCAAAGGTGTGCAAAGTTTATCCTGATATATCAATTTGTATACTGGAAAATGAGAGTATCAGATGAAATTTAAATTGTGAATTAGGCGTGATTGTAGTTTGATTTCGCTAATTTTCGCACTGGGTGACATGAATGTTTGAATAATGCTACGTACCGGAATTTTAACTGGTCGAGCAGGTCTGGATATGTGATTTCACCCAATTGGGGTACCACGCCCATCGTCAAAAGCGACTCTAAAATTTCAATCTTGGCGATATCGGTGTAAAATTGTACGTTTCGACGATTTATTTGTTGATTTATCGCGCTTTTAGTAGTTTTTAACAGAACCGTTATATGGAAAGTGGGCGTTTATAACTGAATTACAAAGCGGGTACTGGTTAATAAAAGATCCACCGATGAACTTGGTTATTATATCTTGAATGGTTTAGAGATACAGTGTAGCACACGGCATATGTCTATTTAGCCCAACCTAATAACCACTACACATTTTACACAATATTTATGAAACGCAGGATTTATCTTGATTCCACAATAGAACCAAAATAGTCTAAATTGGCACTGTTCAATTAATTACATAAAACTGTCGGTCGTTGAACACTGTCGTATTTTTACGTAGCAAGCGTATGTATATATATGATGGAAGTTAATCGAATGGAATAGTTATACAGTCGTTTTATCGAAGTTATTTAAAACAAGTGAAAGGGTTAAGTTCATGTAACCAAACATTTTATACTATTTGCTCTTGCTTCAAAGAATCAAAGCCCGAAAATTCCTTCAGGTGCTGGCAAGCTTACAATAAAATGTTTCGAAATAAATTAAACATCCATTAATCGATAAATCTTGAAATCAGAAAAAGGACGGCTGATTGCATCTTTGACATGACCTTGATATACTGAGAATATATCTTGAACAACGTTGTATATTATGTGACATATTCGCCATAAAACTTATTAGACAACGAAAATCATTATAAGTAGCATATGGGAGTTGGGGTAATATTGACCAGACTTCTGAAATTTTGCATTACAAGACATTTGCTCTTCAAAGTGTAAAAGAACCTTGCCAATGTACAGAAATTTATGTTTATTGTGGTATTTTTAAAACTGTGAGAAATAATTATGCACAATGATAAAGTCATTCCATCATTATACTATGACTTAATATCGACATTACACTTTTTATTTAATGAAATATCGAATCATTGAATACACTTAACATTAAAACATAAATGGTTAGAATCCTTGATACGTGGCATATGTTTAATCTGAAAAAGTATGACCAATCCATATGTATACTATTTTAGCTTAACCATAGAGCATGGAGAGGCTTTACAAAATAACGTTGCGGAAAAGTTAAATATTTTGTATGCATCGTTTGATGAATACAATTACAACCATCAACACTGGTAAACACCGTCACATTAACTTTGAAATTATGTTTGTTTGTTGGTGTACCAATTAGATTGATTTGGTTTTAATAATTTGTTATGCCAATAATTTCGACTGAATTGAAGGATCATGTAAGGATTTTATTTGTTTGACTCAAACCAAAGTATTGTTAACTAAGTCCAAACATATCACCTAGTATCCAACTTGTCTTCGGCCCACAAACTTATACTACATAGTGCCGAACTGTATGTGCCAAAGCCTCCAAATTGATCAGAAAATCAGGATAATGGATTTGTATATTTAATAGAGAAATTTAACGAAACTGGCGAGGCAAAATTATGGAGGTAATATTTGTAGGTTACAAATACGGCAACTTATAAAGGACAAGAGTCAGCAAACTGAATAATTAGAAATACTCGCCTGAAAATTTTATATGAACGTTGTCCAAATATTTCTAGCAAACCATAAATCGGAAAACTACAAAGACTTAATAAATGAACTTATAATGTCATATAAAGCTTTAGTGTAATATGCCCTTAAAGATAATATATTCTAGACTTCATTTTTATTTCTTCCGCAACGGAGTATGTGATGACGAACAAGCGTTTAGGTTCCATCAGCATATTTCAATGGAGTGGCGCTATCAAGGAAATGGAGCTCAGGAATGCTAGTAGATTATTATTGTTGAGATCTTTAAAAGATATTCCAGAAGCCAAATATTTACGAAAATCATAAATATTTTTCTATTAAGAAATTTCATTTTCAATGGACCAAATTTTTGTACTTTTTAAGAAAATATATGTTTCTAAACCTGATTTAAATTTTTCTTTCACATATTATTGTTTAGTGGCCTCAAATTTTCATATTACTTTCATGACAAAGAAATAATGTATAGTTTTAAGTAGTAAATTAACGATGAATGAAGCATTCTGAAATACGGCCATTTATCAGAAAATGTATTTATCGATGAATGTATGATACCATACCATAGCAAACACTTCATAAGCAATTCATCTGGAGGTTAGCCGTCAGTTTGGATATAAGTTTAAGGATATGCAGCAGGAATGACAATTTATTTAATTTTATTATTTATATTGAAAATCCTAACCTAATGAGTCGTCCTCCTCTTGGAATAGGTGTATCGAAGGTAATGGAATTGATTAAACAACAATTCCACCGCCAAACTTTGGTCACAAAATATTTGAATCGCTTTTTCGTCCTACAAATTAATATATAGCAATACGTAACTGAACGAAGTACACCGATAT
>NW_021650608.1:43773-67251 GCF_001188975.3 Bactrocera oleae | reverse complement strand
CTTTCGATAAAGTAAATCTCGATTCTCATACATAAACTTGATCTGCTGGCTTTCAGCAAGATTCCTTCAATGGGTATCTTCCTATCTTTATAATAGAACACAACGAGTGATATTTGAGGATACACCTTCAGATACAATTAATGTTTCTTCTGGTGTTCCGCAAGGTAGTCATCTTGGCCCGATTCTGTTCTTGTTGTTTATTAACGATATCTCTTCAGTAATAGATTTCTCAAAAATTTTATTATACGCTGACGATGTAAAGCTTTTTAAATCATACACTTCAACTGAGGAAAGGTGTCTGTTGCAAACAGACTTAAACAATTTGGTTGCATGGTGTGATAGAATTGATTTGCCATTGAATCTCAATAAATGTAAGACGATGTGCTTTTCCCGTAGATCTGTGCACCCCTCTTCTTACGTAATAAAACACCATATTCTAGAGCAAGTTTTAAACTATGTTGATTTGGGAGTTAATATGGACCCTAAGCTTAATTTCAGTCTTCATATTGATACCATGGTCTTGAAAGCAAAAGCTGTCCTCAGTTTTGTTAAACGTTGGTCTAAATAATTTAGAGATCCGTATATTACTAAAACACTTTATACAACTTTGGTTAGACCTATATTGGAATATATCTCAACACTTAAAAAACTCTCTTGCCTTTTCTGACTCGGCTAATTCCGCACGTATGCGGATTGCGCCCCTCGCGTCGGTTGGGCGGGAGGAGGGTAATCGTTGGGTTTATTATTATTATTAAGTGACCCATTTTTCGTCGCCAGTCACAATCCACTTCAGAAACGGGTCGATTTTGTTGCGATTCTGCAGCGATTTGCAGATGGAAATTCGGTCCATCATGTTTTTTGCGTTAGTTCGTGTGGCACCCAAATATCGAGCTTCTTTTTGAATCCAAGGTTATGCAAATGGTTCCAAACGATTTCTGGCTTATCTTTAGTTCCTCAGCAATTAAATAAGTGCTCACGTGACGGTCTGTTTCCACTATTTCCATGATTTTATCGCAATTTTCGACGACAGGCCTCCCGACGCTTGGTGCATCTTTGACATCGAAATTACCGGAACGGAACCTAACAAATGACTGTTGTGCTGCACGTTCGTTTACAGTATCGTTCCCATAAACTAAATTAATTTTTTCAGTCGCTTTGGCTGCTTTTTGGCCTTGATCGAAGAAAAATTGTAAAATATAGCGAATTTTCTCTTTGCTGGTGTCCATCTTTGACGAGCGCTCACAACGTACTGAGTCAATCAATCGAAAAACTGTCAAGGACAAACTTTTAGCGCGAATAAACAGGTTTGCAGCGCCGTATAGTATGACATGATGCGACACGTAACACTAGTACTATGGACAATAACGCCATCTCTTAAATAAAAACCTAACGAACTTTTTACTTGACCTAATATATTTAGGTTTATTGAATTATTACGAAAATAAGTCATTAATGAATCGGTATTTTTTAATACAAATTAGGCTACATAATAATAGAATATGAATCCTCAGATGAAACGCCGCTGTGCAAGGTGGAACGCCATGGAAGAAACGACGAGCTCGCGCGGACATTGTGTTATTGAAAAAAAAAAACAATGACAACTTTGCCGACAAACATATTATATACACATACATACATATGAGTTCGCATACGTATTGACGCCGAATATTGCGCATCGTCGCGGAGTTGACAAAATTTGTTTCAATGGACAATCTTACGACAGTTGTCTATGTTTTCACCTATGTTTTGCAGTGTTTTGATATTGAAAATTAACTTATGCTCTTTTTAAGTACTACGATTTTCGATTTTGTTACATATTTATAACGTCGTATACAGATAAAATGGGCTAAATTGAAAAACTATGAAATAATAATAATAAGTAAGCATATAAAAGCACATAATAACTCATAAAAGTAATTAAAGATTTCTTATGAATGGCAATTTCATATAAATTTTATAATTTAATGCCATATATGTGGGATCGGGCTGCAGTGGCAGTACTGATACCGAAACCCATTAGCGTACTAACGCCACATATCCCTGAATTAATTAATTAACGACATTCCCGAGACATTCACTAAATCCCTCAATCAATTAATCAACGACATTCTCGAATATCTTAAGGAACGATCGTTAAGTTTGACCGAATTGCCTTAGCTTAGCTTCATAAAAACTGACTGAACTACGGACATTGTATACCGAGCATTGTATAAGCCATGTAACCAAAGAATCAGCTGTTTTCCTATGTGTGTGAAACAGCCGTGTCACCTGATCGAATCTGTCTTTTTTGACACAGAGATGTAAATAAAAGGAATGTATTGTAGTTTAACCAGAGAATGTTAATGAATAGAGAAGGCGCAAATGTTAAATGAAATCTTTTTGTGTACTAATTTGTAATTCCAGACGAGGGAACATCGAAAAAGAAAAATACACCACACAATGTGCGAAATGCTATAAATAGACACAACGAATATTCCTAAATGAAAAATCGTTGCGCATACCTATTTAGATTAATATTTTCAATTTCTATGATATGACAGAATTTATAATTATGAAAAGTTTTCTGAATTAAAAAGCTGTATTACCGGTAAAAACCCCAGAATTTATAACTCATTCAAATTTAACCAAATCAAATTTCATTTTCGCGCGAAGTAGAAATTCCATTTGAAAACCAAATGTGTTTGACCAGGCGCACAGAAAAAAGAGCGCAGTACAGAGTTAAAAACGATCGCACTTCGTTTTGTAGAATATACGCGTGTCTTACGAATAAATTTGTTGTCGTTGCTATATGAAATATTTAGAAAATATGGCGCGAGTTGGCTCGAATCTTGGTCAAGAATGCTGCGTTTGTGATTTTTTTGGCGCTTACGCGGGTGTTTTCGTTTTTAGAAAAAGCATATTGGAGGACATACATACGTAAATAACATATTTTAAAATATATATGGACACGTGAATGAAGGAAAAGCAATTTCGAGAATATTCACGTACGAATTGGTCATTTGGAACAAGTAAACGACGATAGCTGTTTAAGTTCACACATTAGACTTCTAGTTATACATTGTGTTTGTGGTGCTGCTTCAATAGCACAGTTCCTTGTTGCATATTTACATCAAATATTTTGCCTGAGTTCAAATCCTATAACAGATGTTGTTTTATTCCTTTTTTAATATTTATAAATCTTTTTTATTAAATTTATTTTTATTTAATTTTAATTTGTCCTTCACTATATAAATATTTTTCAATTTCTATTATTCATATACATATTTTACAGTTCACAAAAAGGGCCGTGTTCCTAATTTACAGAAATAAATCAATAATTACGCCACCCTTCAAAAAAATTATATGAAGGGTTAAAATTTCGTGAAAACTGCATATTCCCAAATTCAACCCTGGTCGGGGACAAACCCGGGGTGTTCATAATTCAATCGCGTCAAACTCCTTTCTACACTGGCGGCCTTCGGCCGCGCTTCAAAAAAATAACCCTGGTCGGTCAAAAACCGGGGTGTTCATAATTCAATCGCGTCAAACTCCTTTCTGCACTGGCGGCCTTCGGCCGCGTTTCAAAAAAGTAACCCTGGTCGGTCCAAAACCTTTCTGCACAAACAGCAGCGAAAAGGATTTTGACGCGATTGAATTATGAACACCCCGGTTTTGGACCGACCAGGGTTATTTTTTTGAAGCGCGGCCGAAGGCCGCCAGTGCGGAAAGGAGTTCGACGATCTCCGGCACAAAAGAAATTTTGACTATTACATTTCTTCAGTATATTTTTTTCATAATAAAATGTTTAACACACTAAGCTGGTAATTACAGCTAAGAGATCTGAATTCTACAGAATTTTGCCGCTACAACAACAACAACTAAGTGACTTGAATATGTGATATGTGCAAAGTGTGTAAATAAATATTGAAAAATATACATAAATTATTGAAAAAATTCACTTTCCGCTCACGGATTTGTAATCTACATAACTTTTTTTTAAGGGGTGACCGACGGGTAAATCCTTCGAATTCATAAAACGGAAACTTAATTGTGTCACCCCTTACAACCCCAACCCCCTACGAAGTGGGGGTCATTAAGTACATATTTACCAAACTTTTACTTCAAACTGCGTTATCGACGAAACGACGGGTTGCTAATACCCAGTAGAGACCAGAAAATAAAATTGGCTGAACCTCTTCATGAGGTGACGACAATAAACAGTCTCAGCTCTTTTAGAGTAAATAAAATAAGAGAACAAGAAAAAACTAACTCACTTATAAACGAAAGGCTTAAAACATTGGAAGCTATGTGTAGTCAGCTGCATAGATACAAGTATAACATAGCGTTAAGAAAAGAAAACGAAGAACTAAAAACTAGTAAAAGCAAGCTAGTTGAAGCGAAACCTTCTAGTATGAATGTCGATCAAATATATGAAACTGATGAAGATGAACTAGCTAAGGAAACTGAGTGGATACTCAAAAAGAAGCGCTCTTCAAAAAAACGCAAAGCTAATACTTCCCCAACTATTAGTAGCCCTTTGAAAAATATGCCCCATCAAACTCAGCACGAGGAGGGATCGCGATATTAATCAAAAGCAATATTGAACACGGCGAGGCAGATACGATTAAGACGGAAGAAATTCAAGCTACAACAAATTTAGTTAAAATGCAGAAACACCCATTATTTCTTACTGCTCTGTATAGTCCGCCAGACATAATATTAAAACAGATACGTATCGATACGAACTTATTAAACATGGCGAAAGGTACATCATGAGTGGCGACTTTAACGCTAAGTTATTTCACCATTTGAAAAATTAAAACAATTTCTAACCAATCAAGTATAATTAACTCAACCAAACTATAATAAAAAATGTATATTAGCAACCGATGCCTCAAATGATGCATTCGGTGGTGTATTGAGGCAAGATGGAAAACCTATTACATTTATCTCTAAAGCATTGAATTCCACGGAAAAGAATTATGCAACGAATGAGAAAGAACTTTATGCCATAGTTTGGGCATTAAAAAGTCTAATCTTTGGAGTATCAGATTTAGAAATACATACAGATAGAAATACATACAGGTACAGATCACCAACCTTTGACTTTCGAGTCTCATCGAGAAATTCTAATGTAAAAATTAAAAGATGGCATACCGTTATTGAGGAATATGCTCCAAAAATTATTAATAAACCGGGAAAAATTAATATAGTCGCGGATGGTTTATCCCGACAAAACTTAAATAATATAATTGATGATTCATCAGAAATGGATACACAGCATTCAGCAGAGAGCTCTGAAAATACACAAATTCAAGAAACTAAAAAACCATTGAATTAAATCAAGCAACAAATACTCCATAGTAAAGGTCGCTTTAACATTCACGAAGCTATTTATAATTTTAACAAAACTAGCATATTATTGAATATGATGCACTTGATTTATTGACTATTCTAAAAGTATTCTTACAACCAAATCTTGTAACTGCAATATATTGTACACCTGAAGACTTATATGAAATAAAGGTTAAATTAAAAGAAACATTTACAATAATAGAGCAAAGGCATAACAGAGCACACAGGGGCTTTGACGAAATATTAAACATATCTCAACTTTTTATTGTTCGCCAGAAATGCATAAACAATTTAAAGAATACATTAGAAATTGTGAAATTTGTAATAAAAACAAGTAAGGAAGGGCTAAGTTCGGATGTAACCGAAAATTTTATACTCTGGCAAAGTCAAATGGTATACGCGTTTGAGATTTCTTTGTGGATTGACTGATATTTTCGGTAGAAGGTCAACTATAGGCACTGTTGTCCACATATTTAGTACTTAGGGGCTTGAACAGTTTTGGTTCGATTTAGACAATTTTTGGTCACAAGGTGGCATACTTTAAAAGTATTATTCACGCAAAGTTTTACCCCGATATGATCATTGTTGCTTGATATGCATAGTGGAAAGTGAAAGAAACAGATGGAATTGAAAATGGTGTTATATGGGAAATAGGCGTGGTTGTAGTCCGATTTCGCCCATTTTCGCACTATAACATAGAAATATAAATAAAATGTTATGTACCGAATTTGGTTGAAATCGGTTAAGCATTTTCGCACTATAACATAGAAATATGAAAAAACTTTTATGTACCGAATTTGGTTCAAATCGGTTAAGCGGATCCCAAGATATGGGTTTTCACCTAAAAGTGGGCGGTGCCACACCCACTGACTAATTTTGAACGCGGTTCCTATAAAGTCATCTCATACCATCCTAGAGATAAAATTTAATGTCTCTGGCGTGTTTAGTGCTTGATTTATCGCGCTTTTAGTAGTTTTTAACAGTACCGTTATATGGGGGCGGAGTTGCCACCCGATTTTAACTACTTACACACTATAGGTAGAGGTTCTAAAAACATTTGCTTCCAGTGAATTTTGTTATTATAGCATTAGCGATTTAGGAGATATGCACATTAAACCTATTAGGGGCGGGACCACGCCCACCTTTAAAAAAATTTTAACTGCAGATGCCCCTCCCTAATGTGATCCTGTGTATGGCAATTTATTTGTTTTTGATTAATGGCGTTTTGTGGGCGTGGCAGTGGTCCGATTACGCCCATCTGCAATACCAACCGTCTCACGTTACCAAGCAACATGTCTACCAAGTTTCATAAAGATATCTCAATTTTTACTCAAGTTAGAGCTTGCACGGACGGACGGACGGACAGACAGTCACCCGGATTTCAACTCGTCTCTTCATCCTGATCATTTATATATGTATAACCCTATATCTAACTCGATTAGTTTTAGGTGATACAAACAACCGTTAGGTGAACAAAACTATTATACTCTGTAGCAACAGGTTGCGAGAGTATAATAAATATGATAAATATCCCAAAATACCTATTGGAGCGATCCCTATACCTAAAGAGGAGGGAATACAAATAAACATTGATATATTTTATGCACAATCATTAAATATCATTATTATTATTAAACAAATTCAAGATAAGATTAATTAAGAAGATAAAGTGGTAGAGATATTACAAGGGTTCCCTAATGTAAAAAGAATAAGAATTGAGAATGAACCAGGATTTACTACGGTTCAATTTTTTCCCTGATGCAGAGACTTCAGATTAAAATTTATTTCTGCAACACAAATCATAGCACCACAAATGGTCAGATAGAGAGGGTGCATTCAACCATAATTGAAATGGCAAGATGTATAAAACAAGAATATAATTTAATCAGCTTTTCGGAATCTATATATAGAGCCGCTCACCAGCGCAATAAAACTATACATTCGGTAACTGATGAGAAACCATTCGAAGTCTTTTATAATAAGGTCTCTAATTATAATTTACCAGACAAACTTTTATTAGCACAAACTAGGATGCTAGAAAGACAAAATACAAATAGATTTAACAAAACATATTTATGTGGAGATGTAATATACTTAACAGAAAATAATAGGGGAGAGAATCTAAAGCCTTGATACAATTAATAAGTAATAAAAGAAGATTTAGGGAATAAGCTTAGAATTAACTTCAGAAATAGAATAGTACACAAAGATTATATTGAATTTTGAATATATATAATTCAAAATGAATACGGACGATTGACTACAATTGATTTAATGGACATTTATAACTTTAAGGTATCACAAAATAAATATGTTATTGTTATATATATTAAGTATCCAAAAATTATAAATGATTGCAAATACTATGAAGTAAGAGGAATCACACAAGAAGACGGTAAATTAATAATTGCCAAAGAAATTGCAAAATGCAAAAAGGAATACATTAATATAAAAACTTGTAAAAAAGAAATGATAAACACCTATTGTAAAATTAATAATACAAATACTTGCCTATCAGATATTTTGTGTAGAAAAAAAGGTAAATGTAAAAAAATCAAAGACAACAAGCAAGGAAGGGCTAAGTTCGAATGTAACCGAATATTTTATACTCTCGCAAAGTTAAATGGTATATTCGTTTGAGACTTCTTTATATATTTTAATAATTAGAAGTAGGAACTGTTGCCTTAGTTATTTATTTTCACTCACAGTGAAAATAATTAGGGCAATTTGTAAACTAAATTTACTCAAATTATGAGAAATCGTTCTTGTGCTTTTTGTATACGCTTATAATTGATTTTATATAGAATGCAACTGTATTGAGAAGTAGGAAAAGAAATCGTTTTTGAACAATGAATTACCTTTTTTATACTCTCGCAACCTGTTGCTACAGAGTATAATAGTTTTGTTCACCTAACGGTTGTTTGTATCACCTAAAACTAATCGAGTTAGATATAGGGTTATACATATATAAATGATCAGGATGAAGAGACGAGTTGAAAATCCGGGTGACTGTCCTGTCCGTCCGTCCGTCCAGTGCAAGCTCTAACTTGAGTAAAAAATTGAGATATCTTTATGAAACTTGGTAGACATGTTCTTGGTACCGTGAGACGGTTGGTATTGCAGATGGGCGTATCGGACCACTGCCACGCCACAAACGCCATTAATCAAAACAAATAACTTGCCATAACTAAGCTCCGCAATAAGATACAAGACTGTTATTTGGTACACAGGATCACATTAGGAGGGGCATCTGCACTAAAACTTTTTTTAAAAAGTGGACGTGGTCCGCCTCTAATAGGTTTAATGTGCATATCTCTAAACCCTCTAATGCTATAATAACTCTATTCTATAAATTCACTAGAAGAAATTTTTAGCCACTTATTGACGGTGTGAAAAATAGTTGAAATCGGTGCAACCTCCGCCCACTCCCCATATAACGGACTGTTAAAAACTACTAAAAGCGCGATAAATCAAGCACTAAACACCCAAAGACATTAAATTTAATCTCTGAGATGGTAATAAACTGGCTTTAATAGAAACCGCGTTCAAATTGGTCAGTGGGCGTTGGCACAGCCCACTTTAGGGAAAACCCATATCTTGAGATCTGCTTAACCGATTTCAACCAAATTCAGTGCATAACGTTCTTTTCATGTTTCTATGTCATATGTGCGAAAATGGGCGAATCGGACTAACAACACGCTACTTCCATGTAACACCATTTTCAATTCCATCTATTCTTTCACTTTCCACTATGCAAATCAGGTAATAATGATTATATCGGGGTAAAAACTTTGCGTGAATAATGCAATTAAAGTATGCCACCTTGCGGCCAAAATTGTCTAAATCGAACCAAACTGTTCAAACCCTAAGTACTAAATATGTGGACCCCAGTGCCTATAGTTGACCTTCTACCGAAAATATCAGTCAATCCACAAGAAATCTCAAACGAGTATACCATTTGACTTTGCGATAGTATAAATGTTCGTTACATCCGAACTTAAACCTTCCTTACTTGTTATTATTTATATCGATATTATTATATACATGTTTAGCTTAAATAAATAATATTAACAACTTTAAAAATGATATAAGATTATTATATTAATTGTATATAAATTTACAATATTAAACATAATAATTTTGTAGAGATTCTTATACATATATCCAAATTATATTTCTTTTCCTATACTATTTAATTTCTATCATATATTTATATAATAATGTCATATATAATACAAATTATATATTAATTTAAAATTTTCTTAATTAGATTATTTACATATTTTTCTTTAAATTGTCTTAAAAACTACTGTCAAAATTCTTATACCCTTCCAATTCGATTATATTTGGAAAAAAAAATGAAGAACTATTGCACTAAGTCTGAAAATTTTAGTTCGAAATAGAGACACAAATACTGTCATGATAGCTGTATACTGTCTCAAAAGTTATTGCATTTACACGGGAAGGATCCATGTTTGAAAATGCCCAATCAATTTGTGTACCGGCAGGTGTAGTTGAATATTCTGCACCAAGCAGGGAACTAAAGTTTTTTTCTTGGAGCAGATTTTTATTGCAGTCCCTGTAGACATTAAACAAATGTTAAAATCTCCAACCATTAGCACATTTTGATTGCCTAACTCAGATGTAAGGACTTCCTGAAGTTCTACAATTAATTGTCTGACAGAGAAAACATAAAATATCTGAAGATAGCATCAAACAGTCGCTTTTTATGTCACTAATGTGAGCGTGAAGACTCTGAACATTATGGAATAAAATTTGATGTCCTGATGTTCGGGAAATCATAAAATTGAAACTTGTTGTCAAAGCTTTATTTGTGTCCAATTCCCTCAGTTCCCTAAATACGGGATCCGATTTAGAAAATTTGTTAGGAGGAATAAAATTTCCTATGATGAATAGACCTTCTGCAGAAGTAGCTCGACTACAAGCGACATATATTGAAACTCTAGGCATTCTGGGTCGAGTATGTACTACAACTTTATTATATGTAGCACCCTGACTTTTATGAATAGTTATTCCCTCAGCCGGAACAACTGGAAACTGATTTCTTTCAATTTAAATATGTTCATTTCTTTATATTGATGTTGGAAAAGAACAATGGAAATCAAGTTGTCCAGCTGCCCCATTAACCAAGCCATCACACGTGTTTATGTTCACTGTAATCATATATTTGGCGGAGGTTTTTAGTGTCAATTCATAGGGCAGTCTCTGCGTTTCAGAAGTTTTGAAAAGTTTAACTCTTTCCAAAATATTATCATTTTCATTTATACCAATTCCTTTAACTGAGTCTTTTGCAGTTGAAAGGAAAGCTTCTGTTGGGATTCGACTGAGCTTAAGGGCATTGAAATTATTTGTCCCTTCATTGGACCAAAATAAATGTATGGCATCATTGGGAACTTCTTCAAAATTAACTACTCGAGTTTCAATGAGTGATATGTCCTCATTTGTCATAGTACCATATGATTTAATGCAATTGCAAAGGCCTGATCCTCCCGTTGTCTCATTATCTCTGTTAACTCAAAGTATTTAAATAACTCCCACAAAGGGGAACCAACTAAAGTGCTGTATGCATCATTGGAACTAGGAGAGAATATCCACATATCTCCAACAGGTGAGAGTTTCTTCAAATCACCAAACACTATGATCGGTATACCACCGGAGGGGCTGTCTCTTTTGAAAATTTGTTTTAATCTCGCACCAACAGAGCTAAACATACGAGCACCTACCATCGATATTTCATCAATTATGATTAATTTTAAATCGATAAGTCTGGAATACAATGAATTCACTGTGTCATTGCTAAGTGGCCTCAACTCTCTATTCAACTGATTAACAGGTAAAGAGAATATTGAATGAAGGGTTCTCTTTGTTCAAAAACATTAACTCATTATCATTATCATTTCAATGAGATCTTGCTGTTTAATCCGTCATGGATAGTATAGCATTAACATTTCGCGGATATACTCAACTCTGGCCAAATCTGGGTTAAACCTTCTATACCGAATTATACAAGGTTTGGTACGTTTTTTCTCAAAACCGCCACCGTCTTTAAGAAGCATGACAACCCCGCTTTCTGGTAAATTATCGTCTTCCCTCTCTTCTTCTTCATGATCACTGTCTTGTGCTCTTCTACTTGATTTAAAATATTTATACCTAGATGCAAAATCAGCTAAACAAAGAGTTTCTAACTGATCGGATCTTTGAACATAACGGTCTAAAATACCGGCTACGAATATTTCAGTCGAACCTGAAGGAAGGTTCTGAGTTCCGCTCTAGGTTTTACCATTCGAACACGTGCCTCAGGTCGAGAAAATATAGATCCCTGTTTTAGAGAAAGTGCTGAAAGTAATTTACGGAGGATTTTCCGAGAATCCCATCAGTTAACGAAGAACTACTACTTAAAATATATATATAACTAAATATTATGTATTCTATGTTAGTGAATACAATAATATAGGTATGCGCATGTAACCTGTACCAGCTATTGCAAGAGATAATAAATATCAGTACAATGTTTGTAGTTCAGTTTCACTAGATGTCTTATGCTAGCCAAGCGACCAAACTATTCTAGGTATTATACAGTATATGCACAGACGAGCAATAGCACAGCAAGGACTTAAGGCAGCAGCAGAGAGGCACTTAGATCCAACTTTCAACACCCGGATGACTGAATCATATGGCATATCCATAAGTATATTAACCATTATTATTAATTAATTATGTCGATTTAAGTAGAAATCTATTACTGCCGTTCAGAATGAAGACGGGCGAGTTCTGAACTCTTATATGAGATAGCAGGTCACAAAATACGTGTTTCCGCCACCGTAGATGATCTGATGTAACTGTCCAAACAACAATCAATGCAACCAATATAGAACCAGGCGGAAATCAAATTCGCTCTGTAGAGCAAATAAGAAATACTTGAGTCATAGGTCTCGCGGAAGACTGAGGATTTGGATCTGTTATAAACGGTACACGTTCAAAGAGCAGGTCATGGCAAGATCTACAATCTGCTCTGAAGAGTAAATAAGAAATACTGAGGTCAGGGTTTGCAGACCGAGGTTCGATCTGTTGAGCAAAGGCAAATACTGTTCAATATAGAACAAGGCAGATCCCAAATTCCGTCGAAGAGCAAATATTGCAATACTGAGGTCATATAGATCTGTCAAAACCCTATGTTAAGATGAATAAAGTAGGATGAACAACATTTAGGATTATAGAGAACTTGCGCAAGAAACTGAGTATAGAATTTAGAGCGCATTCGTGATCAAATGCAGTGAAACATGCAAGAAGAAATGAACTGAAATAAGGAGAGATGTGATAGAAACACAATGTCGACAGCTTAGTAGGAGGGGTATGAGGGAAGAAATTTTAATCAGAGACGTTTTGACAATGGCCGGGTCTGCCTTCGTAGAGATAACCACCAATAGACAAATTGAAACCAGTAGTCCCAATGAATCCGATTAACGAGAAAATAATGTTATAGAAACTGATACAGTGTACTTGATTTCTAAAACATTTATTTCAAAACAGGCGGCGGGCCTACTGGAAGGCGTATTTGCTGCGGCGGCTTATGGTTTCACCAAGTTCGCACCAAATTGAACCATTGCGCGGGTCACCTGAATGCCGTATCCGCCTTCTTTGATGCAAAATTCTTCAGAAGATGGAAATTATACTTTTTGTGCTAATGGTAAAATGCGATTGTTAAAAGAACTGTTCCAAAATATGTTTAGCCAATGGTTTAGACTTTCCGAAATACCGGATTGTTTGAAAGGTTTAAATTTAATTGAAGAATTTATAATGTTTGATTGCCTTTATGACAATCCGTCCAAGAGAGACATCAATAGAGTTTGTCAAAGGTGCTTACAGTTATTATACTAATTTTGTTAATACAGACATTCTACTAAGTAACTTGATGAGGTTTATGTTATATAAATTACTTAAGAAGGTGTTTACTATAATCATGATTATGATTGATACTTATATGCCTCTGCAAAGATTATGGAAGCTATAGTTCTAGTGAATACCTCTGTATCGAGTATAATATAAATATTAAGAAAACGGATTTAATTTAATAATTCAGAAGAAGTTCCAGTTTGTTGCAGTATCTGCAAAGATTCTCATTGTCTAATTTTTCTATGTGACAAACTTCCTATGATAATCCTCAGGTAATATTATTCACGGGTCTTTTTAATTCTGGGAGTTGCAACCAGGCGGTCAAGAAACTTTTGGATATCTTAGAAACTTAGACTATGAACCGTTTATTATATGCCAGTGGCGACAAAGACCACTGATATAATTCAAGATAAGAATCAGAAGAGTTGCTATTTGAAATAATAATGCCAGAAGGTATGCCTAAATGAAAAGATAATGGTTCTGAAATTCGTCGTTTTGATAGAAGATCAGCACTATCTAAAGTTATTAAGACATAAAATTAGAACTATGGCAAATTAAGAATAGTAATCCATTTATGTTAGAAAGTTTTCACAAAAACTGAGTTATACTAAAATCTATTAACGAAAATCCTTGTTCCAAACTGATCCAACACGACATGGTTATGTTTTAAAGGTTAGATCCCCACTTAATTGGGAAGCTGAGAAGAAAAGGCAACGCTAGATCTTAATTTGGCTTCCAACTTTCTTTATCACTTTATCGGCTGCGGTAACTTAGTGACTAATCTTTTGGTCATCATCCTAAAACTGTTGATCTTGGTGATATTTCGGAAGATAGTTTAACAGTTTAACAAACTCAGAGTAGATACTTAATTCATTGTGAGACGCGGTTATCAGTTAGATATTTTGACTAATGCTATCAGACAATCTAAGCTTTTAAAGATACTGGCATTTTGAGGAGCATTTGTTACAAATTTCTACTGAGAGTGAGTTTCAACAGAGAGTTCCTGCATACATGGCATGTATTGGCTTTAAGAATGTTCTAGATTAACCTTCAAGATCCGGAGACTTGATGTCATTATTTTATTGAAATTATATTTACTGATGGTCTGATTAAATAATTAGAAAATTATTTATTATCGTTATAACAACAGTTTATCCATTAGAAATAAGAGACAATAGCTTGTCGCCTTGGTATTCCATCTACCAATGCCTTCAACGCAAATACTGTTATCCTGGTGAGTTTACAAGGAACTTTCAAAATTCAAAACGTTTTAAATCATTATGACTATACAGCGACATTTTTATTTAAACGATTTTGAACACTTCCTATCTGATAGAATAAATATAACTTTTGACGACCATTTGTTAAAATTTAGGTCAAGTTTAACAAACCCAAATTTTCAAAAGAAATTATAGGACTGTTTATAAACGCTTAGAATTTGATTTAAACTCTACAGAGCAATATGGATGTTCAATATATACTGGATGGCGTTGTTGTATATATATAATTGATTATATTAAGTCTAATAGGGAATTTCAGGTTTTAAACAGTTATATCAGAGGTAAATGCTGAAATTATAATATACAAAATTTAAATATATAGTCATAAATTTATACAGGTACGGAAGATTCAATAAGATCCAGTATTGCTTATTAGCTTATCTGAAGCAATAATGTAGAATATTTAGAATACTCTGACTGAGTATCGTTCGAATGAAACTTAGAGTACCAGAACTTTCCTTCAGGTCTGACTTAGTATTCAAAGGTATTTTAGACTGTTCAAAGATCTGATCAGTTAGAACTCTTGTTTAGCTGATTTTGCATCTAGTATAAGATTTAAATCTGCTTTTAGTATATGTATAGTGACTATGAAGAAGAAGAGAGGGAAGACGATAATTACTGTGAAAAGGTTGTCATACTTTAATGACGGTGAAGTGGTATTGTGAAAATGTACCAAACTTTGTATTATCTGGCATAGTATTATTAATCAATAATAGAGTTGAGTATTTCATGAAATGTTAATGCTTAATATCCTTATGTGGAAGAATAAAAGATCCTATTGAAAATGATATGAGACTTAGCAATACATCGTATTATAATTAAGGGAAAATCAGAAAAGATGGATGTTTTGATAAAGAGACTGAAAATTTGAAAGTCTTTATAATGAATAGACTTCCGATTTAGTGCTCAAAATGAATCAATGTGAAAATATTCCGAGGTTACTTCCAGAAATAAACTTAGCTATAAATTTATGATTTGGTATGTATGTAGTGATCAGATACTAATTTGAATCTGATTGTACATAGACTGATAAATTACTCCTTTAATTTAGTTGAGGAATTTATTTTCTTTAGTTCAAAGTCTGCATTTAAGAAGAACTTATTTGACATTTGATGCAATTCACCTAAAAGAAATTCTATTTAATGAGTTCTATTGGCGGGTGTGGAGGTAGAGAGAGTCGTTTGATATCGCAGCATCAAGTTTTAACATCGTTACACCTACACTCTGATCCGTTAACCGTCTTTGTGTTCTTCTTGCGCACCCATGGTAAAGCTACATCTGGAATAGGTGAATAACCCTTCATTCAATATTCTTTACTGTTAACTAGTTGAATAGAGTTGAGGCCATTTACAAATGACACAGGAATTCATTGTATTCAGACTTATCGACGAAATTAATCATAATTGATGAAATATCGATGGTGCCTGTATGTTTAGCCTGTTGATGCGAGATTTAAACAAATTTCAAACAGATACCCTTTGGTGGTATACCGACTATGTTTGGTGACGGAAGCAACTCGCCTGCTGATAGTGGATATCTCTAATCCTGGCAATGATGCAGCAGCACTTTAGCTGGTTCCCTGTGGGAGTTATTTAACACTTAAATTAACAGAGATAATAGACAACGGAGATCAGGCCTTTGCAATTGCATTAACTCATATCTTTGTACAGACAATGAGGACATATCACCATTAAACTGAGAAGTTTAATTTGAAGAAGTCTCAATGATGCCATTTATTTTGGTCCAACGAAGACAACAATTCTAACGCCCTTAAGCTCAGTCGAATCCTTACTGAAGCTTCCTTAAATCAAAGACCCAGTTAAACACCTGTATAAATGAAAGTGATAATATTTTGAGAGTTAAACTTTCAAACTTGAACGGTGAGACTGACTGATATTTTCGGTAGAAGGTCAACTATAGGCACTGGGATCCACATATTTAGTACTTAGGGGTTTGAACAGTTTTGGTTCGATTTAGACAATTTTTGGCCGCAAGGTGGCATACTTTAATTGCATTATTCACGCAAAGTTTTACCCCGATATAATCATTGTTACCTGATTTGCATAGTGGAAAGTGAAAGAATCAGATGGAATTGAAAATGGTGTTACATGGGAAGTAAGCGTGGTTGTAATCCGATTTCGCCCATTTTCGCACTATGACATAGAAACATGAAAAGAACGTTATGCACCGAATTTGGTTAAAATCGGTTGAGCAGATCTCAAGATATGGGTTTTCACCTAAAAGTGGGCTGTGCCACGCCCACTGACTAATTTTGAACGCGGTTCCTATAAAGTCATCTTATACCATCTCAGAGATAAAATTTAATGTCTCTGGCGTGTTTAGTGCTTGATTTATCGCGCTTTTAGTAGTTTTTAACAGTACCGTTATATGGGGAGTGCGGGAGTTGCCACCCGATTTCAACTATTTTCACACCGTCAATAGAAGTGCTAAAAACATTTGCTTCTAGTGAATTTTGTTATTATAGCATTAGCGGTTTAGGAGATATACACATTAAACCTATTAGAGGCGGGACCACGCCACTTTTTAAAAAAAGTTTTAACTGCAGATGCCCCTCCCTAATGTGATCCTGTGTACCAAATAACAGTCTTGTATCTTATTGCGGAGCTTAGTTATGGCAAGTTATTTGTTTTTGATTAATGGCGTTTTGTGGGCGTGGCAGTGGTCCGATTACGCCCATCTGCAATACCAACTGTCTCACGGTACCAAGAAACATGTCTGCCAAGTTTCATAAAGATATCTCAATATTTACTCAAGTAAGAGCTTGCACGGACGGACGGACGGACAGACAGTCACCCGGATTTCAACTCGTCTCTTCATCCTGATCATTTATATATATATAACCCCCTATAAAGTTAAATGGTATATTCGTTTGAGACTTCTTTATATATTTTAATAATTAGAAGTAGGAACTGTTGCCTTAGTTATTTACTTGTCACTCACAGTGAAAATAATTAGAGCAATTTGTAAACTAAATTTACTCAAATTATGAGAAATCGTTCTTGTGTTTTTGTATACGCTTATAATTGATTTTATATAGAATGCATTGCATTGCAACTGTATTGAGAAGTATAAAAAGAAATCGGTTTTGAACAATGAATAACATTTTATATTTATTATAACGATATTATTATACATGTTTAGCTTAAAAATAATAAATATTAACAACTTTAAAAATGATATAATATTATTATATTAATTTGTATATAATATTTACAATATTAAACATAAATTTTTGTAGAGATTCTTACACATATATCCAAATTATATTTCTTTTTTTCCTTATACTATTTAATTTCTATCATATATTTATACAATAATGTCATATATAATAACAAATTATATATATAATTTAAATTTTCTTAATTCGATTATTTACATATTTTTCTTAAAATTGTTTTAAAAACTACTGTCAAAATTCCTATACCATTCCAATTCGATTATATTTGGATAAAAAAAATGAAGAACTATTGCACTAAGTCTGAAAACTTTAGTTCGAAATAGAGACACAAATACTGTCATGATAGCTGTGTACTGTCTCAAAAGTAATTGCATTTACACGGGAAGGATCCATGTTTGAAAATGCCCAATCAATTTGTGTACCGGCAGGTGTAGTTGAATATTCTGCACCAAGCAGGGAACTAAAGTTTTTTTCTTGGAGCAGATTTCTTATTGCAGTCCCTGTAGAAATTAAACAAATGTTAAAATCTCCAACAATTAGCACATTTTGATTGCCTAACTCAGAAGTAAGGACTTCCTGAAGTTCTACAATTATTTGTCTGACAGAGAAAGCTGAATTTCTATATAGAACCAGAATATTAATATTGAAACATTTAAACAAAACCGCTTCTAAAACTTTGCGGCCTGAATAAATTTTCTTTACAGCCTTTGATTCTATAGAGCAAGCAATACTATGCTTTGCATATATTATAATGCCCCGTTTATTTCTGTTGGTTGTTTCCGTGCTATCTATCCTCAGCTCGTTAATTGGAGTAAATCCTGGTATATCAAAATTTTCGCAAGGATAACTCCAAGTTTCTACAAAACATAAAATATCTGAAGATAGCATCAAACAGTCGCTTTTTATATCATTAATGTGAGCGTGAAGACTCTGAACATTATGGAATAAAATTTGATGTCCTGATGTTCGGGAAATCATAAAATTGAAACTTGTTGTCAAAGCTTTATTTGTGTTCAATTCCCTCAGTTCCCTAAATACGGGATCCGATTCAGAAAATTTGTTAGGAGGAATAAAATTTCCTATGATGAATAGACCTTCTGCAGAAGTAGCTCGACTACAAGCGACATATATTGAAGCTCTAGGCATTCTGGGTCGAGTATGAACTACAACTTTATTATATGTGGCACCCTGACTTTTATGAATAGTTATTCCCTCAGCCGGAACAACTGGAAACTGATTTCTTTCAATTGAAATTTGTTCATTTCTTTTATATTGAAAAGATTTTAGAACTTTTTCAATTGGTGTCCAAGAACTTTCTAGAGGATGAGGCTTTTTTGATCGTGCTATCAAACCAACAGAAGGTTCCAAAAATTTAATCCACAGAATTGTTGGAAAAGAACAATGGAAATCAATTTGCATAAGTTGTCCAGCTGCCCCCACGTGTTTATGTTCACTGTAATCATATATTTGGCGGAGGTTTTTAGTGTCAATTCATAGGGCAGTCCCTGCGTTTTAGAAGTTTTGAAAAGTTTAACTCTTTCCAAAATATTATCACTTTCATTTATACCAATTCCTTTAACTGAGTCTTTTGCAGTTGAAAAGAAAGCTTCTGTTGGGATTCGACTGAGCTTAAGGGCATTGAAATTATTTGTCTCTTCATTGGACCAAAATAAATGTATGGCATCAGCGGGAACTTCTTCGAAATTAACTACTCGAGTTTCAATGAGTGATATGTCCTCATTTGTCATAGTACCAGATGCCATATGATTTAATGCAATTGCAAAGGCCTGATCCTCCCGTTGTCTCATTATCTCTGTTAATTCAAAGTGTTTAAATAACTCCCACAAAGGGGAACCAACTAAAGTGCTGTATGCATCATTGGGATTAGGAGAGAATATCCACCTATCTCCAACAGGTGAGAGTTGCTTCAAATCACCAAACACTATGATCGGTATACCTACCCGAAGGGGCTGTCTGTTTTGAAAATTTGTTTTAATCTCGCATCAACAGAGCTAAACATACGAGCACCTACCATCGATATTTCATCAATTATGATTAATTTTAAATTGATAAGTCTGGAATACAATGAATTCACTGTGTCATTGCTAAGTGGCCTCAACTCTCTTTTCAACTGATTAACAGGTAAAGAGAATATTGAATGAAGGGTCATTCCACCTATTCCGAATGCTGCTTTACCCGTAGGTGCGCAAAGAAGAACTTTTAAGGAACTTGGATTGGATCCAGGTGTAGAATTGTAACGATGGTTAAGAGCTTGATATATTGCAGATATCAAACGACTCTTTCCTACACCTGCACCGCCGCCAATGAACTCATAAAATGGGAGATTTGTGTTTAGGTGGTGCATCAAATGTGTCAAATAGGTTCTTTGCTTAGTATTTAGACTTTGAACTAAAGAAAATAATTCCTCAACTGGAATTAAAGGGGGTAGTTTAATAAGTCTAATATTGCAATCAGATTCAGTGCCATTATCTGTTGAATCTTCGCCATGCAAGTCTAGCAAATTTATATTTGGGTTTATTTCCGGAAGTGCCAACACTCGGAACTCATTTTCCACGATAGGTAGTTCATTTTGAGCACCTTCGCCAAGTCTATTTCATTATAAAGACTTTCTAGAACATTTTCAAGTTCTCTTTGCTCAAAAACATAATATTTTCTTTGATTTTCCTCAATTATAATACGATGTGTTATGCAAGTCTGCTCATTATCGTTTTCAATGAGGTCTTGCTATTCATTCCGCCAAGGATAGTAAAGCATTAACATTTCGCGGAAATACTCAACTCTGGCCAAATCTGGGTTAAACCTTCTATACTGAATAATACAAGGTTTGGTACGTTTTTTCACAAAACCGCTACCGTCTTTAAGAGGTATGACAACCCCGCTTTCTGGTAAATTATCGTCTTCCCTCTCTTCTTCTTCATGATCACTATCTTGTGCTCTTCTACTAGATTTAAAATATTTATACCTAGATGTAAAATCAGCTAAACAAAGAGTTTCTAACTGATCGGATCTTTGAACATAACGGTCTAAAATACCGGCTACGAATATTTCAGTCGTACCTGAAGGAAGGTTCTGAAGTTCCGCTCTATAATCTCATAATTATTCTACTAGCAGACAGGAAATGTTCAAAATCGTTTAAATTAGAAATGTCTTCTGTAGTCATATTTGAATTTAAAACGTTTTGAATTTTGAAAAAGTTTTCCTTCTGAATTTTGACTTGTTTCTGTAAGAGGTAACAGTATTTGCGTTGAAGGCATTGGTGGATATGGAATACCAAAACGACAAAACTGTTGTCCTCTTATTTCCCTAGTACAAGACCGACTGTGGTTATGCTTTTGATAACCCAAATAATTTTCTAAGTGGCTGATCGAACCATCAGTTGAAATATAATTGTAAATAAAACTAATGACATCAGGGAATGTCTGAGGATCTTGAAGGTTGATCCTGGGAGTATTATTAAGCCAATACATGCCATGTACATGCGGGGAACCTCTCTGTTGAAACTCCACTCTCCAGTAGAAATTTGTAACAAAATGCTCTCCAAAAATGCCGGCGTTATCTTTAAAAAGCTTAAGAATTTGTCGATAGCGGTAGTCAAAATATCTAGCACAAGTAACCGCGTCTGACCGAATTAAGCGATATCTATCTTGGGTTGTTAAACTGTTGGCTTCCTCTTCCGAAATATCTTTAGAATCAACAGTTTTAGAGAGGATGACCAAAAGCTCAACCCACTGAGATTCTGCAGCCGATATAGTTATAAAGAAGGTTGGAAGCCCAAATTGGCGAATCATAGCGATTGCCTTTTTCTTCTCAGCTTCCCAGTGCGCAGGTGAGGATCTAACGCCTTTCAAAACCTTGTAACCATCATCGTGTTGAATCAAGTTTTGAACAAAGTTTTCGTTTAGTAGATTTTGGGCCGTAACTCGGTTGCGACCTGAAAACTTTCTAAGGCAAATGGATGTACTATTCTTAATTTGTAGCAGTTCTAATTTTTTGTAATCATAGAACAACTTTGGAATGGTACACGCTCTTCTGTCAAAACGACGAATTTCAGAACGTATTATCTTGCTATACGTTTCAGAGCATGTACGCTTCTGCCCAACGTATATTGTTCCAAATGACAACTCTTCTGAATTATTATCTTGAATTATGTCAATTGGTCTTTGTCCTTCACCTGGCGCTATAACTAAATGGTTATAGTCTAAGTTTTCTACAGGAATATTGTCCAAAAGAGTTTCTTGACCGCCTGGATTTAGCTCTGAAGGTAAAAGACCCGTGGGAATATTATTACCTGAGGGATTATCATAGGAAGTTTGTCCCGCATGAAAAGATTGAACCAATCGGGAATCCTCTGCAGATGCAACAAACGGAACTTCTTCTTGGTTATTAAATTCTGAAATCCAGTTTTCATTAATATGTATATTGTGCTCACGATAAAGAGGGGTATTCACTAAGAACTGCAAAGCTTCCATAATCTTTGCGGGGCGTATGGTATCGATCATGTAATCATGATTGTATTCCAAACGCCTTCTCAAGTGAATTTGTATAACATGAGCCTCATCAAAGTACCTTGGTAGAGATGTCACAATATTGTTAACAGAAATTGGTATATTAACAACAGCACCTTTGAGCAAACTCTGACCTTGATATCCTAACGGACGGATTTTCATAAAAGGCAATCTAGGCATTATGAGACGTTCTTCAATTGGAGTTAAACCTTTCAAACAATCCGGTATTTCAGGAAAGTCTAGACCGTTAGCTAAACATATTTTTGGAACGTTCTTTTTAACAATCGCATTTTTGCAAGTAGCACAAAAATTGTAATTTCCATCTTCTGAAGGAAATTTTTGCATTAAAAAGAAGGCGGATGCAGCATTCGGGTGACCTTGCGCAATAGTTTCGAAATTTAATTTGCGAACTTGGTGTGAAAACCATAAGCCGCCGCAACAAATACATATTTCAGTAGGGCCCTTACTTATATTTTGGAAATAAATGTTTTTGAAATCTGTTAAATTGCTACTATTATCAGTTTCTATAACATTATTTTCTCTCGTTAATCGGATTCGTTGGGACTGCCTTTGGTTTTCAATTTGTCTAAGACGTCTCTGATTCAAAATTTCTTCCCTCATACCCCTCCTACTAAGCTGTCGACGTTGTGTTTCTCTATCACACTCCTCTCTCCTTATTTCAGGATTTCTTCTTGCATGTTCCCTTTGCATTTGATCACGAATGCGCTCTAAATTCCTATACTCAGGATTTCTTGCGCGAAGTTCTCTATGATCCCTAGTGTTCCTACTTTGTTCATCATAACGTACCTCAGGATTTTCCCGACGAGATCTATGACCTCGAGTATTTCTTATTTGCTCTTCAGAGCGAATTTGTGGATCTTGCCGCCTTGTTCTATGTTGAACAGTATTTGCAACTTGCTCAACAGATCGAACCTCGGGGTCTTCACGCCGAGACCTATGACCTCGAGTATTTCTTATTTGCTCTTCAGAGCGAATTTGGGGATCTTGCCGCCTTGTTCTATGTTGAACAGTATTTGCAACTTGCTCAACAGATCGAACCTCGGGATCTTCACGCCGAGACCTATGACCTTGAGTATCTCTTATTTGCTCTTCAGAGCGAATTTGCGGATCTTGCCGCCTTGTTCTATGTTGAACAGTATTTGCAATTTGCTCAACAGATCGAACCTCGGGGTCTTCACGCCGAGACCTATGACCTCGAGTATTT
>NW_021650608.1:20002-43763 GCF_001188975.3 Bactrocera oleae | reverse complement strand
TTTATTTGCTCTTCAGAGCGAATTTGCGGATTTTCCCGCCTGGTTCTATGTTGATTTGTATTGATTATTTGTTCGGACAGACGTACATCGGAATATAATCTACGATTAGCGTGACTTACAGTATTTTGTGACTGCTCACTATCTCTATATAAAGAGTTTGCACGAAGAACTCTCATACGTCTTCTATTCTGAAGACGACTTAGTAATATAGATTTTCTACTTAATCTAGGCATAATTAATTAATAATAAATGGATTAATATATAAAATACTTATGGATAATACTTATATAATTCAGTCCGTCCGGGTGTTAAAAGTTGGATCCTAGGTGCTGCTCTCTTTCACTGTTTCCTTGTAAGTCCTTGCTATGCTATTGCTCGTCACTGTACACTGTACTGTATAATACACTAAAATTAGTTTGAATTAAGCACTTTGCTTGTAAAGACATCTAGTGAAACTGAAACTACAAACACAGTGTACTGATATATATTATACTCTTGCCACATGTTGGTACAGGTTACGTACTTTTGTATACCTATATATTATTTAGCTATTCACTAACATAAGAATACATAATATTTAGTTATATTTATATTTTAGAAATTAGTAGTTTATTTCGTTGTATTAAAATTAAGTTCTCGGAAAATCCCTCCGTCTACCCAGAAGGCTAAATTAACAATAACTTACATAAATTTAATTATGGTATACACATATGTAGAACAGGTATGTAGATTTTCTTCTTTCTGTCTTAATATCTAAACCTTTCATAAGCTGCCAACGGCGCTAGGTAAAAATGTAATTTTCTTGAGTTTACAGTTCACTTCATGACCTTCATATTAAAATGTGTCGCTTTTGATACTACATTACTAATATTTATTTCATGCAATTTTTTGTAGAAAGATTTTTTTGCTCTATACAAAGTCCAGCACTCTAAGAAACTTTTTTAGCATTGTTGTCTGGTATATTTTATAATAAGTTCAACATGATGGCTGAGAAAATATACCTAACCACTGATTATCACCAAATATTAGAAGAAATATATGTATATAGAAATCTATATCTATCACTTTAGGTGATGCAAACAACTCTTTGGTGAACAAAACTATACTCTGTTGCAACATGTTGCGAAAGTATAAAAATGTTGCGAATTCAACATTCATTACTCGATTATTATTTGGTATCTTATTAACTTATGTTATTGGTCATAGATTTATTTTGGGTCAATACTATTTTTTTCTCCGAAATGTTAACTTTTATAAAAAGAAGCTATTTAACTCAAACATGGTATATGTGATATAAACTGAACCAAATGGGTTAGATTTAATATGTGGGGTATATGAGGTTGCTGTTGTAACAGAGGAGCGGAAATCAGTATATTAGGGTTATGAGGTTTAAACAAAGTCTAGACCAATTTCATTCATATGCAGCGATATACATTATTTTTAAGAAAAACTGTCCATTTAATTTCATTAAATTATCAAATTGACGAAAAAAATTATACCATAAGTAGTACATGTGAGCTGGGAAAATCAAAGACCAGAAAATTCCTCCAAACCGTATATTAAAAAATGTTGATTAAACATCCATTATTAAATGATATCGTGATTAAATTACAATCAAATTTGGTATCTTCTTGACTTATATTAAAGGCCATAAACTTAGTCTCAGTTTTATTGTTTGAAGTGAGATATACATAAGTATGAATGTGATATTAACTCCACCAAAGTGGCTAAATTTTATATTATAAGCTTAGGTTAGCAAACGTCAACCAGAGAATCGGAATTCATTATATGAATCTGTGAGGTTTAGACTTAGTATATACTAATTTCATTCTAATTCAGCGTCAAACCACATAATTTTTAAGAAATCTTTTCCACTTAATTTCGTTAAAATATCACGTTGATCAACCGGAACGGTGTAAAGTCAGGTGGAAAGACGGAAATCATATACCTATATTGGGGATAGAGAAATATATTAATTTTGACATTGCTCAGCTATACTCGAGAACATATTTTAAAGCAATTTTATATATAAAAAAAAATATTAATACTCACTGACCGACATATTCGGCATAAAACTGGTTAGAATAACGAAAAGCATTATAAGTAGTATATGGAATTTGAGGGCAGTATTAACCCGATTTTATTAATTTTTTCCAATACCACATACTACTAACATGCCACAGACTAATAAAATGCTCCCACTGTTTCATTAAGGTACCTCACATACCATCACCAATCAAATGGAGTAAAGTCAGACGAATGTTCGAAAATCCTGATATTAGTTACATGGGGGCTAAGGAAAATTTTCACCCGATTTGATCTTGTTATGAGTAAAACACGCTCTCTCATTTTCATTGAGATAACTCACATATGCGGTATAAAGTCACGCGGAAGTTCAAAAATATTTATATTAGATATATGAGGGCTACAAGAACTATTGATCCGATTCAACCCATTTTTGAAACAAAGACAAACTATTATCGATAATTTCATTTATTTATTCTATTATATGAATTTCAATTATATATCTTACACAATGGCCGATATTTACGGTAAAAAGTCAACTATAGGTACTGGGGTCCACATATTCAGTACCTATGGGCTTGAACAGTTTTGGTTCGATTTAGAGAATTTTTGGTCACAAGGTGGCATACTTTAAACGTATTATTCACGCAAAGTTTTACGCCGATATAATCATTGTTGCTTGATTTGCATAGTGGAAAGTGAAAGAATCAAGTGGTATTTAAAATGGTGTCATATGGAAAATAGGCGTGGTTGTAATCCGATTTCACGCATTTTCGCACTATGACAAAGAAACATGACAAGAACGTTACGCACCGAATTTGGTTGAAATCGGTTAAGCAGATCTCAAGATATGGGTTTTCACCTAAAAGTGGGCTGTGCCACGCCCACTGTCTAATTTTGAACGTGGTTCCTATAAAGTCATCTTATACCATCTCAGAGATAAAATTTAATGTCTCTGGCGTGTTTAGTGCTTGATTTATCGCGCTTTTAGTAGTTTTTAACAGTACCGTTATATGGGGCGTGGGCGGAGTTGCCACCCGATTTGAACTATTTTCACACCGTCAATAGAAGTGCTAAAAACATTTGCTTCTAGTGAATTTTGTTATTATAGCATTAGCGGTTTAGGAGATATGCACATTAAACCTATTAGAGGCGGGACCACGCCCACTTTAAAAAAAAGTTTTACCTGCAGATTCCCCTCCCTAATGTGATCCTGTGTACCAAATAACAGTCTTTTATCTTATTGCGGAGCTTAGTTATGGCAGTGGTCCGATTACGCCCATCTGCAATACCAACCGTCTCACGGTACCAAGAAACATGTCTACCAAGTTTCATAAAGATATCTCAATTTTTACTCAAGTTAGAGCTTGCACGGACGGACGGACGGACAGACAGTCACCCGGATTTCAACTCGTCTCTTCATCCTGATCATTTATATATATATAACCCTATATCATTAGTTTTAGGTGATACAAACAACCGTTAGGTGAACAAAACTATTATACTCTGTAGCAACAGGTTGCGAGAGTATAAAAACTATTTTCACACCGTCAATAGGCGCTGCGCCATTTGCTTCAGTGAATTTATAGAATAGAGCATAGTATTAGAGGTTTAGGAGATATGCACATTAAACCTATTAGAGGCGGGACCACGTCCACTTTAAAAGAAATGAAGGTAGATGCCCTCCATGTGGATCCTAAAATAAAGGTCATCTTGTATCTATTGCGGAGCTTAGCGGCGGTGTTATTTGTTTTTATTACTGGTTTTGTATGGCAGTGGGTCCGATTATTCATCTGCAATACCAACCGTCTCACGGTACTAAGAAACATGTCTAACAAGTTTGCAGATATCTCAATTTTACCTGTTAGATTACGGATTTGACGGATGGACAGACAGTCACCTGGATTCAACCTGTCTCTTCATGTATTCCATTACAAGCATAAAGAACTGTTCACAAAAAACTATAATGCATGATTGACAAAAGTCATTCTGATATAAAAACTTCAACAAGGCACTAAAACTTAAAGATTAATTAGGGTATTCACAAGGTGTCATATTTTGTCATATCGGCATATTGTCTTATTTTTAAATGACTGTCATATCAAAACTGTTGTTGTTCCCCATACAAAATTGAAATATGACAAATACAACACGGCAAGGTATGCTTTATTCTACCAGCGTATCTGTTTATTTTTTTTTATTGTTGACGTTTAGGTCTTTAAAATTAATAAATTAAATAAATTTCATCAATTTCTTTAATAATATGGAAGGGAGCCACAATATTCAGGTAAATTAAGTTGATGAAAAGATTCGTAGCGTTTAAGAGGCGTAAATGTGTGTCGAGTTATTTTAGCTCTTTGGCATTGCTCGCATGCTCTTGCGAAAGCTACACTGTCTTTTTGGATTCCAGGCCAGATGAATCTGCTGGTTAGGAGTTTGGCTGTAGCACGTGTACCTGGATGGCAATAGCCATGATTGTTAGTAAACACCTCAGAAAACGAACTTCGTTGTATAATGCTAAATTGTTGCCAGTTGAACGAAATCCGCAGAACTATTGTGTCGCATCCGGGTATTGTGAATGAATTGTTAGCTGAGAGATAAATTTACTGTTGTTCTGGCGAACGGAATTTGAGCTTCTCTGACCAACTTGCTGGTCCTCGGCAAAGTTTACTAGTAGTCTATCGAATTTGCGTGAATTTGTGCTATTCTTGAAAACAGTCAGCTGTTACATTGGCTTTCCCCTGACGTGGCGAATCTCTGTGGTATTTTGAGAAAGTAATCAAGCTGGCGAGCTTGACAGGATCGTAGCATTTTTTCAGATTCTTCTGAATATGCATAGATGGTGGTTATGATCGCATATATGGACATTTCGTCCTTACCAGCATGTTCTCTGTCAAAGTGTTGTAACGTACCTGATTGTCGAATTTTGGAGAAGTATGCTAAACGCTTTAAAGTTGCCTTTCTGTTAGCTGGTGCAAAACACTCCTGCGCGGTATCCGAGGCGTCGACCCATAGTGTCATCTGCGGCCGTTTTTGAGGGATGTTCCAAAAGACGAGGTCATTACGAAAGCCAAAGGGCATTACCAAAAAATTCGAATAGGCCGAAAAGTATGATGTTAGTTTTCGGTACGTCTTCTAGATTACAGAACTGATGAAGGCTTTGTAGATCGACCTTGGGAAAATATCTCTACCTCTTCAAATTGCTTACGAAAATCCTGAAGATCAGGTATTGATAACCTGTCCGGATTGTAACGGGTGTTGAGGGCTAGCCCACTCTTGCTCGATGGACGGAAAAATCGCCAGTTTTCTGACTGGTCGAATCTGCTTAGCCGCTGCCAGTTATTTCCGAGTTTGCGGATGGTGATTGGACCACCTTCGGACATAGCGTGGGATTCCGAGTTGCGCCAACCGGTTATGTTAACCAAACTCTTAAGTAAGCTCGTCATATCCGCAGGCGTGTCAAAGTGTTTCTTACGAGATAAGGCAATCGCTACTGACGAAATTTTTCTATCGACGCACTGATGTTAAGTTATCGACTAATCGTTTCCTTTTTAAGTCGACCAGTAGCCCATAGTGGCTTATAAAGTCGGCTCCTATAATTCCGTACGTAACGTCAGCGATGAGAGAATTCCAAAGGAATTCGCGTCTTAGGCCTAAATCGATTTTAAAGAGGACGTCGCCGTATACGGGGATCACTGTACCGTTCCCTGCGCATAACTTTATCGTCGATGATTTCATCTTGTTTTGGACGATTTTAGGAATTATGGAGGCGTCTGCTCCGGTTTCTATCAAAAAATTATGTTTGGAGAGCCCGTCAAAAAGTTCCAGGCGGTGTGTGACTGCAGGACGTAAGTTACAGGTGTGCGTTGCAGTCTTCGATGCAGATAGTCATTTGCTTTTCTCCAGGTTGTTGTATGAGCAAGGTTTCCTACATGTTCGAGCGTTGGCGCCGAACTTATGGTTATACCAACATAACTCGTTCATGTGCGTAGACTCCTGGTGCACATATCGTTGGTGTCTCTGTCGGCCTTGGCTGTGGCTCCTTGGTCGTCGCGATTTGATAACTTCCATCTGCTTCGTGAGCTGAGCGATTTTGTTTCGGATTTCTTGTAATGTAATTGGCTAATCGATGGAATGCTTGGGGGCGTTATGTCTGGTTGTTGATTACCTACTACGATAATTTGCCTAAGATTCATAGAATCGGCGATGGCGTCTGTAATTGCGATTTTATCTCCGACGTCACCTCTTGATGCGATTACCGTAGCCTGAGCGTGGGGTAGTAGACGTGAGGCCCACAGATCGATAAGTACTGTTTTACAGAGCGCGGTGCCAGCCATTCGTCGCATATCGTTGAAAAGTTGGCTTGGCTTTAAGTCACCCAAGGGCATATCCGGCTGTCAACAAAATGTGCTATTAGTTTGGATTTAATGTACTCGTAGCGGTTAAGCGAAGGTGCTGAATCGATGACTGCCCTTAACTCCATTAGCTTGCTTGGAGGAACTTGTGCCATGACCAGGTTGTATCTCCTTGTGTCGTGTGACACACTCGATTTTTGTTTCGTTCATATTGGGTGGGCTTATGCGTGGTACCATAGCTGCGTCCACGTGGAATTCGGGCTGATGCACCTCGATTGATGATCTAGGCAAAATGCTATGCGGTTGCACTGCCTGTCGAACGTTAGGAGGTGACGATGTTTTCGCGTTATTTCCACCTTGTTGTGTTCTCTGAAAATTTGTCTTTGAATCTTCGGGGTCACCAGTTTTAATGGTTGCTGCTGCTAGCACGTCTCATCAGCTCGGTGTCCGTGAGAAAGGGAAGAATTGCAGGATGAAGGAGGGTTGCTTATGACTTTAAATCAAAAATGTAGCAAAGGGTTGCCGGTCGGTAGTGTTGTGCGTTTTGATTTTAGTGTATGATGTTGCCATATATATATAATATTAAGTATCCAAAAATTATAAATGATTTCAAATACTATGAAGTAAGAGCAATCACACAAGAAGACGGCAAATTAATAATTGGCAAAGAAATTGCAAAATGCAAAAAATAATATATTAATATAAAAATTTGTAAAAAAGAAATGATAAACACCTATTGTAAAATTAATAATACAAATATTTTGTTCAGAAAAAAGGGTAAATGTAAAAAAATCAAAGACAAAAATAAAGAAATGAAACTTGAAAACAATAAAACGAATTACTGAATAAGCGTATATTGTAACTGACACTTATTGTAAGAATTAAGCAAATATAAAAATTGTATAAATAAGAGTAAATTGAAATAAAGAGGTCAGTTATCCATCAGGATCACTCAAACTATCATATTTGTTTCTTCCGCGCGTTTGCGGAAAAGTATATATTTTTTAACACTTTCAACTCGAAGGAAGTTAATTTGTACACATGGAGGAATAAAATTTTTGATATTATCACTTATCAATAAATACATGTGCGCGCACTGCTCTATATGTCGTATTTACATGTACAAATATGCGTATGACATTGCACACAAAGTAATGAATACATATACGTACCTACATATAAGCGTACAAATGTATAAATGTCAACCAATTGGAAAAAATACAAACATGGTTGTACAAGAACAACAATTCTCTCAAATAGCATGAGCAGCATCAGAAATCAATATGGCAGCCAAATTTACATAAACTAAATTTGTAGTAAATCACACAACCACAACATTTTCATTCATTAACGCTGGCGCACATGCAATAAGCTAAGTCGTTTTATTCATAAAAGCAAACGCATTACACATCTCCCCGAGCATGCGTTTGTCTACAAGCGTCTTTTCGCGACGATAGCAAAAGCTAGAAATCATAAATTGAGCAACTTTCTGATGTTCCCTCGAGAAGAGAAAAGTGACAACCCTGCAAACCCACAAAACACAGAAAATAGTGCTAAAAGTGGCAACAAAGCTTTTGTGGATTTAAAATATTTCACACAAATACATATTTGCAATGATTTGTTGGCAAAGCTGTTAGAGCGGCGAGGGATGCCATGACAATCGGTTTTCTACCAACAACACAAAGTGCTTTGTCGTCGCGTCAGTCCTTCGAAACATTTACTCTTTGACATGAAAGCAAAAAACGTGAGCTTCGGTCATTGGTTGACCGTATCAACGGAGATTTCACATGAATTAATGAGTGTACATATCTCTTGTATATACATATGTTGTTTGTAGGCAAATTTGCAAATATTTCTCTTTTATATTTTTTATACATGCACATATAATTAATTAGAAATGCCGATGGCAACAATTCTTTACATACGTACATTGCATATCCCAGGAATTCCTTGGTTGAGAAAAGCAACATTTAGCATGAATGTGAAATACCGACAGCACAAAATTTTGTTCTTTCGTGACTTCATATTACTGTCAAGTACATGAATTATTTTAAGAAATATATAAAAATATTTGTAAATTATTACTACTAACTTAAAAAAAAAGAAATAACTAGCATAAAATAATTTAAACAAGTAAGGAAGAGCTAAGTTCGGATGTAACCGAACATTTTATACTATCGCAAAGTTAAATGGTTTCGTTATTTTATATATTTTAATAATTATAAGTAGAAACTGCTGCCGTAGTTATTTACATTCACAGTGAAAATAATTAGAGCAATTTGTAAACTAAACTTACTCAAATTATAAGAAAACATTCTTGTGTTTACGCTTATAATTGTTTGCATACGCTTATAATTTATTTTATATAGAATGAATTACAACTGTATTGAGGAATATGAAAATAAATCGTCTTTTGACAATGAATAACATTATTTATTTTGTCGATATTATTATACATGTTTAGCTTAAAAAATAGTAAATATGAACAACTTTAAAAAGTATGTTATTATATTAATTTGTATATAATATTTACAATATTAAACATAAATTTGTATATAGATTGATTCTTATACATACACTGGCCAATGAAAGTATTTGACATATTTTGTTGCATTTTGTTTATTTATCTTGGAAATATTCCTTAATATAAACTAATAAAAGACCAAAAACCAGTGTTTTTTAACGCAATTATTTATTTAGTTTGTAACTTGATGACTTTTATGATAATAAAAACAGCAAAACTAACCAAAAAAGCAAAAAAACTAAATTACTTCAAAATTAAAAGCAAAAAAAATATTCGACAATTCATGTAAAATCCAAGTTAAAAAACAAAAAATCACTTTTTAATATCGTGTAGCTCTTCCTTTTCTTCAGACTACTTCTTTTGAACGTGTTGGTATTGATTCGACCAACTTTCTTGTTATGAATGTGTCTATACTGTACCACTCTTCCATTAGTATCTGGTCCATTTGGGTTTTGCTCGTAAAATGACGCTGTCTTAGTCTTCTTTCTAAATGATCGCATAGATGCTCTATGGGATTTAGATCTGGACTTTGAGCAGGCGTTTTAATTACTCCAGGGCAATTGTATAAAAGCCAAAGCTTTGTAATTAATGCGGAATGCTTCGGGTCGTTATCTTGGTAAAACTAGAAAGTCTCTCCGATTCCGAGATTTTCTGCACTAGTTCGCAAGTTTCTCTTCAAAATACCAATATATTGCATGTGGTCCATGATTTGGCGAATTGGTTCCATTTTTCCAACTCCTGCTGCTTAAATAAGGATCGATTTCAACTAATGTTATACTAGATGTTAGAGTAAAATTTTGAATGAAATTTTCTGAACAATCTCACACGCTGATTGATAATATCGAGCTTGAATTAAACCAGAAGGGAAGTTCATCAGACTTGGCGTCCGCTTGATGGATGTCCCATTTTTGATATATGTATTTAATATATATTTATAATAGTTATGTAAATTAGGAAATTGATCAAATGTTCTGTTAATTGATGTCCCGCTATTTTGAACCATCTGACCGGTCAGAAATATAATATATGGCACACAAAATACGTGGAAATTTCCCGCTGTATGTGTTAAAATAGTTATTGAAAAATATAACTTTAATTTCCTGGGTAATTGAATCAAAACTTTTGTTAAAAGTAGTCTGGCATTGCCACATACATATTTCACAGGATTTGTGATAAGCAGCAGCAGACAGACATATGGTTTCCATACAACAATAGTACTACAATAAACACAGGAAACCACATACCAGCAAAGTGACACACAAATGACCTGATGTAAAAATTTAAATCACTAAAAGAAAATAATATAAACCAGAAATTGCCAAATTGCTTATGACAGCAAAGAATCTTTATACTTATTTTATTACCTTAAGGCGAAAAGGAAATATTTACACTATTTATATGGGCATTAAAAAGGCGAAAGTTCTTTGCAACAACATTTTTCCTTGTTTAATTTTTGTTTTTTTAATTCTTTTCGGTATATTTTGATTTTTAATCTTTTTACATGTCAACGTGAGAGAAAACATATGATTCTGACTAGAGCTTATACTTTAGGTGCGTTCAGTCAATCCATCGTAGACATTATAACATTGTTTCTTGAACACTATTTTAGCAGAGCTCCAATTGCTTTGGAATAAAATTTTAAATACGGTTGACACACATATGGTATCGGTAGCATATTCAACATGTACTATATGTTTGTCTTTGGCTAACCTAACCCACACATTTGGTCACCGTACACATAGATATATTATCCCTAAATATGGATCAAAGAATTGTAAAAAGATTTGGAGAGAAAAAATTAAGTGTGCGGACGCATTCCGAATGATTATTTTGAACAAACCTCGTAGTCAGAAAATAAGAATTAAATCTGAACTTTGATAGTATAAACCTTATTTCAAAGTGTTTAAATCAGCTATGGCTGAGTAACTAAACACACCCTCTACTAGGCAAAAACTGGCGCAACCTACTAATACAAACAACAACTGAGAAAATCACCAAACGACGACTCCCCACATCTCCAAGTAACAAAAGGATCAACTTTCGTTTGCACACAGCGCCACGTCACACCTCACATTCATACGAACGCGATTCAGCGCGCTGCCTGCATCACTGCAGTACTTCGATCGACAACGTTCCGCCGCGCCTACTTTCAACGATCCTGCGCATATATATATTTTTGATGTTCGGGAAATCATAAAATGAAACTTGTTGTCAAACTTTTTGTGTTCAATTCCCTCAGCTCCCTAAATACAGATCCGATTCAGAAAATTGTTAGGAGGAATAAAATTTCCTATGATGAATAGACCTTCTGTAGTAGTAGCCCGACTGCAAGCGAGATATTGAAGCTCTAGGCATACGGTTTAATGCAATTGCAAAGGCTGATCTCCCTTGTCTCATTATTTTTGTTAATTAAAAGATTTTAAACAAAGGGAAACCAATAAGTGATGTATGCATCATTTGATTAGGAAGAGAATAATCCACCTATCTCCAACATAGAGAGTTGGAAAACATACGAGCATTTACCATCCACATTTCATCAATTTTGATTAATTATAAATCGATAAGTATGGAATACAATGAATTAATTGCGTCATTGCAAAGTGCCTCAACTCCTTATTAACTGATTAGCAGGTAAAAAAATACTGCATGAAGGCATTTCACATATTCCGAATGCTGCTTTACCCGTAGGTGCGCAAGAAGAACTTTTGAGGACTTGGATTGGCATCCAGGTGTAAAATTGTAACGCTATATAAGTCTAATATTGCAATCCTATTCAGTGCCATTATCTCTTGAATCTTCACCATGCAACTCCAGCAATTTTATATCATTTTGGAAGTGCCAACACTCTGAACTAATTTCCACTCTTTGTTTCAAAAGATCATATTTTCTTTGATTTTCCTCAATTAGACACGATTGTATGAATTCTGCTCATTATCATTACCATTTCAAGTACATCTTGCTGTTCAAATCGCTCAACTCGGCCAAATCAGGGTTAAACTTTCTACACCGAATTATACAATTTGGTACGTTTTTCACAAAACCGCTACGTCTTTAAGAGAAATGACAACTTCGCTTTCTGGAAATTATCGTCTTCTCTTCTCTTTCTTCATGATCACTGTCTTGTGCTCTTCTACTAGATTAAAAATATTTATATTTAGATGCAAAAATCTGCTAAAAAAGAGTTTCAACCTGATCGGATCTTTGAACATAACGGTCTAAAATACCGGCTACGAATATTTCAGTCGAACTTGAAGGAAAGTTCTGAAGTTCCTAGGTTTTAGCATTTGAACATCTGAGGATGTTGAAGGTTGATCCTGGGAGCATTATTAAGCCAATACATGCCATGTAAATGCGGGAACCTCTCTGTTGAAATCACTCTCAGTAGAAATTGTGACAAATGCTCTCCAAAATGCCGGAATTATCTTTAAAAGCTTAGAATTGGTCGATAGCGGTAGTCAAAATATCTAGCACAAGTAATCGCGTATGACCAAATTAAGCGATATCTATCTTGGGTTGTTAAACTGTTGGCTTCTTCTCGAAATATTTTTCGAATCAACAGTTTTAGAGAGGATGACAAAAGCTCAAATTCTGCAGCCGATAAAGCAATAAAGAAGAATGGAAGCTCAATTGGCGAATCATAGCGATTGCCTTTTACTCTACTCAGCTGTTAGTGCGCAGGAGACGATCTAACGCCTTTCAAAACCTGTAAGCATCAACGTGTTGAATCAACTTTTGAACAAAGTTTTCGTTTAATAGTTTTGGGCCGTAATTCGGTTGCTGCCTGAAAACTTTCTAATGCAAATGGATGTACTATTCTTAATTCGTAGCAGTTTAATTTTTTGTAATCATAGAAAAATCTTCGAATGGTACACGCTCTTCTGTCAAAACGGCGAATATCAGAACGTACTCCTTCACCTGGCGCTATGACTAAACGGTTATAGTCTAAGTTTTTTACAGGAATATTGAAAAAGAAGTTTCTTGACCGCCTGGATTTAGCTCTAAAGGAAAAAAGAGCCATGGAAGATTAAACCAATCGGAAATGCTCTGCAACAACAAACGGAACTTCTTTTGGTTACTAAATTCTGAAATCCAGCTCTCATTAATGTGTATATTATTCTCACAATGCAGAGGGGTATTCACTAAGAGTTGCAAGCTGGAATCGGTCATGTAATCATGATTGTATTCCAACACTATGATCACATGAGCCTCATCAAGGACCTTGATAGAAATGTCACAATATTGTTAACAGAAAGTGGTATATTTACAACAGCTCCTTTGAGAGAACTCTGACCTTGGTATCCTAACGGGCGGATTGTCATAAAAGGCAATCTAGGCATTATAAGACGTTCTTCAATTGAGTTAAACATTTCAGACAATCCGGTATTTCAGGAAAGTCTCTAAAGTTAGCAAAACATATTTGGAACGTTCTTTCAACAATCGCATTTTGCAAGTAGCACAAAAATGTAATTCCATTTTCTGAATTAAATTTTGCATTAAAAGAAGCGGGATGCAGCATTGGGGTGACCTTGAAACCATAATCCGCCGCAGCAAATACATATTTCAGTAGGGCCCTTATTTATATTTGGAAATAAATGATAGATAATACTTATATAATTCAGTACGTCCGGTGTGAAAAGTTGGATTCTAGGTGCTGCTCTCTTTCACTTTAATTGAGTCCTGCTATAACTCCTTTCCTGTTCGGTGTATAGGTACTATGGCATACTGGTGCAGATATGTATATGTGTTTTGCTCGCCATTGTATTTAATAATACTGTAATCACTTTATAACTAATACACCAAAATTAGTTTGAATAAAGCACTTTGCTGGTAAAGAAATCTAGTGTAACTGAAAATACAAAAACAGTGTACTGATATAATAGTATTGTTATGTTATATTTTTGTACACACAGCTTCCGTACTTTTGTATACCTATATATAATATTACATATATATTCATTAACATAATAATATAATATATAATATTAAGTTATATGTATATTTTAGAAATTAGTAGTTTATTTCATTGTATTGAAATTAAGTGCTGGAAAAATCCCTCCGTAAATTGCTTTTGTGTAACGCTTTTTAAAACAGGCGGATCTATGGTACCTATTTTGATAGGTCCGCTCATTAAGGCTAAAGTAACAATAACTTACATATAATTAAGTATGGTATACACACATGTAGAGCTGGTATTTAGATTTTCTTCTTTCTGTCTTAATATCAATTCCTTTCAGAAGCTGCCAACGGCGCTGGGTAAATCCCAAAAGTACTTAATTGTAATTTTCTTGAGTTTACAGTTCACCTCATGACCTTCATATTAAATGTGTCGCAAAACTGAAAAATTAGACAATATCATTTAAGCCGATGGGGTCGCAGTTTATCTATTACCCGTCTGATACTCACTACTAATACTTATTACGCGATTTTTCTAGAAAGATATTTTGCTCTTTACAAAGTCCAGCTCTCTAAGAAACTTTTTACATTGTGTCTGGTATATTTTGTTATAAGTTCAACATGATGGCTGAAAAATATACTTATCCACTGAATATCACTAAATATTAGAAAAATATTTGTATATAGAAATCATATCTATCTCGATTAGTTTTAGGTGATACAAACAACCGTTTGGCGAACAAAACTTTACTCTGTTGCAACATGTTGCGAAAGTATAAAATGTTGCGAAAGAATTCAACATTTATTATTTGGTATCTTATTAACTCATGTTATTTCTATGATCTTTATTTAGTGTCAATACTATTTTTCACCCAAATATTAACTTTAACAAAATAGCTATTTAACTCAAATATGCTATATGTATATTAACTGAACCAAAGGGTTAGATTTAATATGTGGGGTATATGAGGTTGCTGTTGCACTAGAGGAGCGGAAATCAGTATATTAGGGTTATAAGATTAAACAAAGACCAACTTTATTTATTATGCAGCGATAAACTACATTATTTTTAAGAAAAACTGTCCATTTAATTTCATTAAATTATTAAATTAACGAAAAATTATACCATAATTAGTACATGTGAGCTGGGAAATTCGTGGACCCATTTCACACATTTTCGGCATTAAACCATTGTATATCTAATATTTTACCTTTATATAAAGCCAAACCGAAGTTTGTATTTCTTACATAAAGGAATTCCTTCAGGTGTGCAAAACCTTATATTAAACAAGTAAGGAAGGGCTAAGTTCGGATGTAACCGAACATTTTATCTCTCGCAAAGCCAATGGTATACTCGTTTTAGATTTCTTTGTGGATCTTGCCGCCCTGTTCTATGCTGACCGATATTTTCGGTAAAAAGTCAGCTATAGGCACTGGGTCCACATATTCAGTACTCGGGCTTGAACAGTTCTGAATCGATTAAGAGAATTTTGGTCACAAAGTGGCATACTTTAGACGTATTATTCACGCAAACTTTTACGCCGATATAATCATTGTTGCTTGATTTGCATACTGGAAAGTGAAAACATTAGATGGAATTTAAAATGCTGTTATATGGGAAATAGGCGTGGTTGTAATCCGATGTCGCCCATTTTTGTACTATAATATAGAAATATAAAAATAATATTATGTACCGAATTTGGTGGAAATCGGTTAAGCAGATCCTAGATATGAGTTTCACCTAAAAGTGGGCGGTGCCACGCCCACTGACTAATTTTGAACGTGGTATCTAAGAAGTCATCTCATACCATCCCAGAGATAAAAATTTAATGTCTCTGGCTTGTTTTGATTTATCGCGCTTTTAGTAGTTTTTAACAGTACCGTTATATGGGGAGTAGATATCACACCGTCGATAGAGATGCTAAAAACATTTGTTCCCAGTGAATTTTTTTTTATTATGGCTTCAGTTGTATAAGAGATATGGACATTAAACCTATTAGGGGGCGGGACCACGCCCACTAAAATTTTAACTGCAGATGCCTTCCCATAATGTGATCCTGTATACAAATAGGAGTCTTGTATCTTGTTGTGGAGCTTAGTTATGGCAATTTATTTGCTTTTGATTAATGGCGTTTTGTGGGAGGCCACTGCCCGATTACGCCCATCTGCAACACAACCGTCTTACGGTATCAAAACATGTGTACCAAGTTTCATAAAGATATATCAATTTTACTTAAGTTACAGCTTGTACAGACGAACAGACGGACGGACGGAAAGACAGTCACCCGGGTCTCAACTCCTCTCTCATCCTGATCATTTATATATATATAACCTATATCTAGCTCGATTAGTTTTAGGTGATATAAACAACCGTTAGATGACAAAACTATTATACTCTGTAGCAACAGGTTGCGAGTATAAAAATAAGGAAGGGCTAAGTTGGATGCAACCGAACATTTATACCTCGCATAGTCAAATGGTATACTCGTTTGAGATTTCTTTATATATTTAATAATTAGAGCAATCGTAATTGTGTTTTGTTGATACGCTTATAATTATTATATAGCATGAATTACAACTGTATTGAGGAGTATGAAAATAAATCGTTTTTGAAAATGAATAACATTTTTATTTATTTTATCGATTATTATACATGTTTAGCTTAAAAATAATAAATATTAACAACTTTAAAATTATATTAATTAGTATATAATATTTACAATATTGAACATAAATTTTATATAGATTCTTATACATATATCCAAATTATATTTCTTTCTCCTTATAATATTTAATTTCTATCATATATTATACAATAATGTCTTATATTATAACAAATTATACATATAATTTAAATTTTCTTAATTAGATTGTTTACATATTTTTCTTTAATATTGTCTTTAAAACTACTGTCAAAATTGCTATACCATTTCTTAATATACATATATTTGGTAAAAATGAAGAACTATTGCAATAAGTCTGAAAACTTTAGTTGAAATAAGAAACAAATACTGTCATGATAGCTGTGTACTGTCTCAAAGTAATTGCATTAACATGGGAAGGATCCATGTTTGAAAATCCCAATCAGTCTGTGTACCGGCAGTATTGTTGAATATTCTACACCAAACAGGGAACTAAAGTTTTCTCTTGAGCATTTGGAAAAATTTCATGTCTGATGTTCGGGAATTCATAAAATTGAATTTTGTTGTCAGAGCTTTATTTGTGTTCAATTCCCTCAGTTTCTTAAATACAGGAACCGATTCAGAAAATTTTTTAGGAGGAATAATATTTGCCATGATGAATAGACCTTCTGCAGTAGTAGCTCGACTGCAAGCGACATATATTGAAGCTCTAGGCATTCTGGGTCGAGTATGAACTACAACTTTATTATATGTGGCACCCTGATTTTTATGAATAGTTATTCCCTCAGCCGGAACAACTGAAAAGTGATTTCTTTCAACTGAAATTTGTTCATTTCTTTTATATTGAAAATATTTTAGAACTTTTTCAATTGGTGTTCAAGAAATTTCTAGAGGATGAGGCTTTTTGATCGTGCTATCAAATCAAAGAAGATTCCAAAAACTTAATCCACAGAATTGTTGGAAAAGAACAATGGAAATCAATTTGCATAAGTTGTCCAGCTGCCCCATTAACCGAACCATCACACGTGTTTTACTCACTTTAATCATAATATTTGGCGAGGCTTCTTGTGTCAACTCATAGGGCAGTCCCTGCTTTTCTGAAGTTTTGAAAGTTTAACTCTTTCCAAATTTTCTTATTTTCCCTACCACCAATTCTTTTAACTGAGTATTTTGCAATTGAAAGACTATCAGGTGAGTTGCTTCAAATCACCAAACACAATGATCTGTATACCACCGAAGGGGCTGTCTGTTGTGAAAATTTGTTTTAGTCTCGCATCAACAAAGCTAAACATACGAGCACCTACCATCGATATTTTATCAATTATGATTAATTTTAAATCGATAAGTCTGGAATACAATGAATTAACTGTGTCATTGCTAAGTGACCTCAACTCTCTATTCAACTGATTAACAGATAAAGAGAATATTGAATGAAGGATCATTCCACCTATTCCGAATACTGCTTTACCAGTAGGTTCGCAAAGAAAAAACTTTTAAGGAACTTGGATATCAAACGACTCTTTCCTACACTTGCACCGCTGCCAATAAATTCATAAAATGGGCGATTTGTTTTTAGCTGGTGCATCAAATGTGTCAAGTAGGTTTTGCTTAGTATTTAGACTTTGAACTAAAGCAAATAATAATAATAATAAATTATATAAGTCGAATAGTGCAATCCGATTCAGTGCCATTATCTCTTGAATCTTCACCATGCAACTCCGGCAATTTTATATCATTTTGGATCAAGTGCCAACACTCTGAACTCATTTTCCACGATAGGTGGTTCATTTAGGTTTATTTCATTATAAAGATTTTCTAGAACATTTTCAAGTTCTCTTTTTCCAAAAAGATCATATTTTCTTTGATTTTCCTTAATTAGAATACGAGAATACCTTCAGTGAGATCTTGCTATTCAATCAGTCATGGATAGTAAAGCATTAACATTTCGCGGAAATGCTCAACTCTGGCTAAATCAGGGTTAAACCTTCTATACCGAATTATACAAGGTTTGGTACGTTTTTTCACAAAACCGCTACCGTCTTTAAGAAGAATGACAACTTCGCTTTCTGGTAAATTATCGTCTTCTCTCTCTTTTTCTTCATGATCACTGTCTTGTGCTCTTCTACTAGATTAAAAATATTTATATTTAGATGCAAAATCTGCTAAACAAAGAGTTTCAAACTGATCGGATCTTTGAACATAACGGTCTAAAATACCGGCTACGAATATTTCAGTCGAACTTGAAGGAAAGTTCTGAAGTTCCTAGGTTTTAGCATTTGAACATCTGAGGATGTTGAAGGTTGATCCTGGGAGCATTATTAAGCCAATACATGCCATGTACATGCGGGGAACCTCTCTGTTGAAATCACTCTCCAGTAGAAACTTGTGAAAAATGCTCTCCAAAATGCCGGAATTATCTTTAAAAGCTAAGAATTGGTCGATAGCGGTAGTCAAAATATCTAGCACAAGTAATCGCGTATGACCAAATTAAGCGATATCTATCTTGGGTTGTTAAACTGTTGGCTTCTTCTTCCGAAATATTTTTCGAATCAACAGTTTTAGAGAGGATGACCAAAAGCTCAAATTCTGCAGCCGATAAAGCAATAAAGAAGAATGGAAGCTCGAATTGGCGAATCATAGCGATTGCCTTTTACTCTACTCAGCTGTTTAGTGCGCAGGAGACGATCTAACGCCTTTCAAAACCTTGTAAGCATCAACGTGTTGAATCAACTTTTGAACAAAGTTTTCGTTTAATAGATTTTGGGCCGTAATTCGGTTGCGGCCTGAAAACTTTCTAATGCAAATGGATGTACTATTCTTAATTCGTAGCAGTTTATTTTTGTAATCTTCGAATGGTACACGCTCTTCTGTCAAAACGGCGAATATCAGAACGTACTATCTTGCTATATGTTTTAGATCATACGTTTCTGCCCAACGTACAAGTATATGTTCCAAATGACAATTCTTCTGAATTATTATCTTGAATTATGTCAATTGGTCTTTGTCCTTCACCTGGCGCTATGACTAAACGGTTATAGTCTAAGTTTTTACAGAATATTGAAAGAAGTTTCTTGACCGCCTGGATTTAGCTCTAAGGAAAAAGAGCCATGGGAAGATAAACCAATCGAAATGCTCTGCAGACAACAAACGGAACTTCTTTTGGTTACTAAATTCTGAAATCCAGCTCTCATTAATGTGTATATTATTCTCACAATGCAGAGGGTATTCACTAAGAGTTGCAAAGCTGGAATCGGTCATGTAATCATGATTGTATTCCAAACGCTATGTATCACATGAGCCTCATCAAAGGACCTTGATAGAAATGTCACAATATTGTTAACAGAAACTGGTATATTTACAACAGCACCTTTGGAGAACTCTGACCTTGGTATCTAACGGGCGGATTGTCATAAAAGGCAATCTAGGCATTATAGACGTTCTTCAATTGGAGTTAAACATCAGACAATCCGGTATTTCAGGAAAGTCTCTAAAGTTAGCAAAACATATTTTGGAACGTTCTTTCCAACAATCGCATTTTGCAAGTAGCACAAAAATTGTTAATTTCCATTTTCTGAATAAATTTTGCATTAAAAGAAGGCGGATGCAGCATTGGGGTGACCTTGAAAACCATAATCCGCCGCAGCAAATACATATTTCAGTAGGGCCCTTATTTATATTTTGGAAATAAATGATAGATAATACTATATAATTCAGTACGTCGGGTGTGAAAGTTGGATTCTAGGTGCTGCTCTCTTTCACTGTAATTGAGTCCTTGCTATAACTCCTTTCCTGTTCGGTGTATAGGTACTATGGCATACTGGTGCAGATATGTATATGTGTTTGCTCGCCATTGTATTTAATAATACTGTAAACACTTTATAACTAATACACTAAATTAGTTTGAATAAAGCACTTTGCTGGTAAAAATCTAGTGTAACTGAAATACAAAAACTGTGTACTAATATAATATTTATTATACTCTAGCAACATGTTGCTACAGAGTATAATAGTATTGTTATGTTATATTTTTGTACACAGCTTCCGTACTTTGTATACCTATATATAATATACATAGATATTCATTAACATAATAATATATATATAATATTAAGTTATATTTATATTTTAGAAATTATAGTTTATTTCATTGTATTGAAATTAAGTGCTGGAAAAATCCCTCCGTAAATTGCTTTGTGTAACGCTTTTTAAAACAGGGGATCTATGGTACCTATTTTGATAGGTCCGCCATTAAGCTAAAGTAACAATAACTTACATATAATTAAGTATGGTATACACACATGTAGAGCTGGTATTTAGATTTTCTTCTTTCTGTCTTAATATCAATTCCTTTCAGAAGCTGCCAACGCGCTGGGTAAATCCCAAAAGTACTTAATTGTAATTTTCTTGAGTTTACAGTTCACCTTATGACCTTCATATTAAAATGTGTCGCAAAACTGAAAAATTAGACAATATCATTTAAGCCGATGGGGTCGCAGTTTATCTATTACCCGTCTGATACTACACTACTAATACTTATTTTACGCGATTTTTCAGAAGATATTTTGCTCTTTACAAAGTCAGCTCTCTAAGAAACTTTTTACATTGTTGTCTGGTATATTTGTTATAAGTTCAACATGATGGCTGAAAAATATACTTATCCACTGAATATCACTAAATATTAGAAGAAATATTTGTATATAGAAATCTATATCTATCTCGATTAGTTTTAGGTGATACAAACAACCGTTTGGCGAACAAAACTTTACTCTGTTGCAACATGTTGCGAAAGTATAAAAATGTTGCGAAGAATTCAACATTTATTATTTGGTATCTTATTAACTCATGTTATTTCTATATCTTTATTTAGTGTCAATACTATTTTTCACCCAATATTAACTTTACAAAAATAAGCTATTTAACTCAAATATGCTATATGTAATATTAACTGAACCAAAGGGGTTAGATTTAATATGTGGGGTATATGAGGTTGCTGTTGCACTAGAGGAGCGGAAATCAGTATATTAGGGTTATAAGGATTAAACAAAGACCAACTTTATTTATATGCAGCGATAAACTACATTATTTTTAAGAAAAAACTGTCCATTTAATTTCATTAAATTATTAAATTAACGAAAAATTATACCATAATTAGTACATGTGAGCTGGGAAATTCGTGGACCCATTTCACACATTTTCGGCATTAAACCATTGTATATCTAATATTTTACCTTTATATAAGCCAAACCGAAGTTTGTATTTCTTACATAAAGGAAATTCCTTCAGGTGTGGCAAAACCTTATATTAAACAAGTAAGGAAGGGCTAAGTTCGGATGTAACCGAACATTTTATACTCTCGCAAAGCCAATGGTATACTCGTTTTAGATTTCTTTGTGGATCTTGCCGCCCTGTTCTATGCTGACCGATATTTTCGGTAAAAAGTCAGCTATAGGCACTGGGGTCCACATATTCAGTACCTAGGGGCTTGAACAGTTCTGAATCGATTAAGAGAATTTTTGGTCACAAAGTGGCATACTTTAGACGTATTATTCACGCAAACTTTTACGCCGATATAATCATTGTTGCTTGATTTGCATACTGGAAAGTGAAAACATTAGATGGAATTTAAAATGCTGTTATATGGGAAATAGGCGTGGTTGTAATCCGATGTCGCCCATTTTTGTACTATAATATAGAAATAAAAATAATATTATGTACCGAATTTGTGGAAATCGGTTAAGCAGATCCCTAGATATGAGTTTTCACCTGAAAGTTGGCGGTGCCACGCCACTGACTAATTTTGAACGTGGTATCTAAGAAGTCATCTCATACCATCCCAGAGATAAAAATTTAATGTCTCTGGCTGGTTTTGATTTATCGCGCTTTTAGTAGTTTTTAACAGTACCGTTAAATGGGGAGTGCGCGGGGTTGTCACCTGATTTCACCCATTTTCACACCGTCGATAGAGATGCTAAAAACATTTGTTCCCAGTGAATTGTTTTTATTATGGCTTCAGTTGTATAAGAGATATGGACATTAAACCTATTAGGGGGCGGGACCACGCCCACTAAAATTTTTTTTTAACTGCAGATGCCCTTCCCAAATGTGATCCTGTATACCAAATAGGAGTCTTGTATCTTGTTGTGGAGCTTAGTTATGGCAATTTATTTGCTTTTGATTAATGGCGTTTTGTGGGGAGGCCACTGCCCGATTACGCCCATCTGCAACACCAACCGTCTTACGGTATCAAGAAACATGTGTACCAAGTTTCATAAAGATATATCAATTTTTACTTAAGTTACAGCTTGTACAGACGAACAGACGACACGGAAAGACAGTCACCCGGGTCTCAACTCCTCTCTTCATCCTGATCATTTATATATATATATAACCTATATCTAGCTCGATTAGTTTTAGGTGATCAAACAACCGTTTAGATGAACAAAACTATATACTCTGTAGCAAACAGGTTGCGAGAGTATAAAAAGTAAGGAAGGGCTAAGTTAGGGTGCAACGAACATTTTATACTCTGCATAGTCAAATGGTAATACTCGTTTGAGATTTCTTTATATATTTAATAATTAGAGCAATCGTAATTGTGTTTTGTTGTATACGCTTATAATTTATTTTATATAGCATGAATTACAAACTGTTGAGGAGTATGAAAATAAATCGTTTTTTGAATGAATAACATTTTTTATTTATTTTATCGATATTATTATACATGTTTAGCTTAAAAATAATAAATATTAACAACTTTAAAAATTATATTAATTAGTATATATATTTACAATATTGAACATAAATTTTTATATAGATTCTTATACATATATCCAAATTATATTTCTTTCTCCTTATAATATTTAATTCTATCATATATTTATACAATAATGTCTATATAATAACAAATTATACATATAATTTAAATTTTTCTTAATTAGATTAGTTTACATATTTTCTTAAAATTGTCTTTAAACTACTAGTCCAAATTGCTATACCATTCTAATTATACATTATATTGGAAAAATGAAGAACTATTGCAATAAGTCTGAAAACTTTAGTTGGAAATAGAGAACAAATACTTCATGTGATACTGTGTACTGTCTCGAGTAATTGCATTAACATGGGAAGGATCCATGTTTGAAAATTACCCAATCAGTCTGTTGTACCGGAGGTATTGTTGAATATTCTACACCAAACAGGAACCAAAGTTTTCTTCTTGGAGCATTACTATGGAAAATAATTCATTGTCCTGATTGTTCGGAATTCATAAAATGTGAATTTTGTTGTCAGCGCGCTTTATTTGTGTCAATTCCCTCAGTTTT
>NW_021650608.1:0-19977 GCF_001188975.3 Bactrocera oleae | reverse complement strand
CGACATACACCCCCAAATCATAACGCCTCACCTCCGTGTTTCACATTGCCACTGTATTTCGCTCTTCCAGCTCTGTATTGGGTTTCCTGTACACAATTACTTTGCCATCCCATCCAAAAGATTAAATTTGCTCTCATCTGCAAAGATCACATTACTCCAAAATTCAGCGGGCTTGTTTATGTACGTTTTGCAAAGCTTAATCTTTTCAATCTATTTTTAGAGATATGTGGCTTTTGCGCGCAACTCTTCCCCTGTAGTCATTAATTTTCAAATAATTTCGAATGGTTTGGGGTGTTACATCTATATTTAGGCTTTCTTTAACATTTTGGAGAGAACCGTGGCATTTCTTTTGGTTCTTTTGACCTGGCGAACCAACCAACGTTCGTCTGTTTTACAAAGACCTTAGGTCGCCAAACCTTGGATGATTTTCAACCGACTCTTATCTTTCCATTTTTAAAATATAATGAATAGTAGTTGTCGTGCCTATCAACTAATTCGCTATTTTGCTTTCGGTTAATCCACTTTTAAAGTACTTTACAATAAAATTTTTATTCTTCAGACACTTCTTTCTTTTACGACCCATGTTTAATACTTCACTTATTTACTTTAATATCGCTTTAAAATTGATTGCTGCAAATCAATGTTAAGCAAAATATTCAAACCGATCGTTATTTTTACCGTCAATCATTAGAATTCGCTCTTTTGCGTAATTGTCGAATATTTTTTGCTTCAATTTTCGGGGTAATTTAGTTTTGTGCTTTTTAGTTAGTTTTGTTGTTTTATTATGATAATAGTTATCAAGTAACAAACTAAATAAATTGTTGCTTCAAAAACTCTGATTTTGATCTTTTATTAGTTTTATTAAGGAATATTTCAAAATAAATAGAAAATGCATATGTCAAATACTTTCTTGGCCAGTGTATATCCACATATATTTCTTTTCTCCTATATATACTATTTAATTTCTATCATATATTTATACAATAATGTCATATATATAACAAATTATACATATAATTTAAATTTTCTTAATTAGATTATTACATATTTTCTTAAAATTGTCTTAAAACTACTATCCAAATTGCTATACCATTCTAATTCGATTATATTTGGAAAAATGAAGAACACTAAGTCTAAAACTTGTTCGAAGTAGAGACACAAATATTGTCATAATAGCTGAATATTCTGCACCAAGCTGGGAACTAAAGTTTTATCTTGGAGCAGATTTCTTATTGCAGTCCCTGTAGACATTAAACAAATTTTGAAATCTCCAACAATTAGAGCATTTTGATTGCCTAACTCAGAAGTAAGGACTTCCTGAAGTTCTGCAATTAAATGTCTGACAGAAAGCTGATATCTATATAGAACCAGAAATTAATATTGAAACATTTAAACAAAACCGCTTCTAAAATTTTCAGCCTGAATAAATTTTCTTTACAACCTTTGATTCTATAGAGCAAGCATACTATGCTTTGCATATATTATAATGCCCCGTTTATTTCTGTTGCTTGTTTTCGTGCTACCTATCCTCAGCTCGTTAATTAGAGTAAATCTGGTATATCAAAACTTTCGCAAGGATAACTCTAAGTTTCTACAAAACATAAATATCTGAAGATAGCATCAAACAGTCGCTTTTATGTCATTAATGTGAGCGTGAAGACAAGTTTGATGTCCTGATGTTCGGGAAATCATAAAATTGAAACTTTTGTCAGAGCTTTATTTGTGTTCAATTTCCCAATTCCCTGAAAACAGGATCCGATTCAGAAAATTTGTTAGGAAGATAAAAGATAGAAGTAGCTCGACTACAAGCGACATATATTGAAGCTCTAGGCATTCTGGGTCGAGATGTACTACAACTTATTATATGTGGCACCCTGACTTTTATGAATAGTTATTCTCTCAGCCGGAACAACTGGAAATTGATTATTTCAACTGAAATTGTTCATTTCTTTATATTGAAAAGATTTTAGAACTTTTCAATTGGTGTCCAAGAACTTTTCAGAGGCTGAGGCTTTTTCGATTGTGCTATCAAACCAACAGAAGTCCAAAAGTTAATCCACAAATTGTTGGAAAAGAACAATTGAAATCAAGTTGTCCAGCTGCCCCATTAACCATGCCATCACACTTGTTTATATTCAGGACAGTCCCTTCGTTTCGAAGTTTTAAAGTTTAACTCTTTCCAAAATATTCATTTTCATTTATACCAATTCCTTTAACTGAGTCTTTTGCAGTTGAAAGGAAAGCTTCTGTTGGGATTCGACTGAGCTTAAGGGCATTGAAATTATTTGTCTCTTCATTGGACCAAAATAAATGTAGGCATCATCGGGAACTTCTTCGAAATTAACTACTCGAGTTTCAATGAGTGATATGTCCATTTAATGCAATTGCAAAGGCCTGATCCTCCGTTGCCTAATTATCCTGTTAATTCAAAGTATTTAAATAACTCCCACAAAGGGAGCCAACTAAGTGCTGTATGCATCATTGGGATTAGGAGAGAATATCCACCTATCTCTTACAGGTGAGAGTTGCTTCAAATGACCAAACACTATGATCGGTATACCACCGAAGGGGCTGTCTGTTGTGAAATTGTTTTAATCTCGCATCAACAGAGCTAACATACGAGCACCTACCATCGATATTTCATCAATTATGATTAATTTTAAATCGATAAGTCTGGAATACAATGAATTCACTGTGTCATTGCTAAGTGGCCTCAACTCTCTATTCAACTGATTAACAGGTAAAGAGAATATTGAATGAAGGGTTATTCCACCTATTCCGAATGCTTTACCCGTAGGTGCGCAAAGAAGAACTTTTAAGAAATTGGATTGGATCCAGGTGTAGAATTGTAACGAGGTTAAGACTTGATATATTGCAGATATCAAACGACTCTTTCCTACACCTGCACCGGCAATGAACTCATAAAATGGGCGATATGTTTTAGTTGGTGCATCAAATGTGTCAAATAGGTTCTTTGCTTAGTATTTAGACTTTAAAGAAGAGAAAATAATTCCTCAACTGGAATTAAAGGAGTAGTTAATAAGTCTAATATTACAATCAGATTCAGTGCCATATCTGTTGGTCTTCACCATGCAAGTCTAGCATATTTATATTTGGGTTTATTTCTGGAAGTGCCAACACTCTGAACTCATTTTCCACTATAGTAGTTCATTTGAGCGCCTTCATCTAAGTCTATTTCATTATAAAGACTTTCTAGAACATTTTCAAGTTCTCTTTGTTCAAAAGCATCATATTTCTTTGATTTTCCTCAATTTTATTACGATGTGTTATGCAATTCTGCTCATTATCATTAGCATTTCAATGAGATCTTGCTGTTCAATCCGTCATGGATAGTATAGCATTAACATTTCGCGGAAATACTCAACTCTGGCTAAATCTGGTTAAACTTTCTATACCGAATTATACAAGGTTTGGTACGTTTTTCACAAAACCGCCACCGTCTTTAGAAGCATAACAACCCCGCTTTCTGGTAATTATCGTCTTCCCTCTCTTCTTCTTCATGATCACTGTCTTGTGCTCTTCAACTTGATTTAAAATATTTATACCTAGATGCAAAATCAGCTAAACAAAGAGTTTCTAACTGATCGGATCTTTGAACATAACGGCTCAAATACCGGCTACGAATATTCAGTCGAACCTGAAGGAAGGTTCTGAGTTCCGCTCTAGGTTTTACCATTCGAACACGTGCCTCAGGTCGAGAGGTAATATAAATATTTCTGCATATTTGCTTCCGAAAGATGGAGCCCTATGCAGCAATATACTGTGTCTTGTGCAGATATTTCCGTGCCTGATATAATTTGACCTATATGTGATTTTTGCTTAATAGTATAATTTCCAGCATTTACTCTGATATAGGTTCATTTAAGAGCCTGAAATTCCCTGTTAGATTTTGAATATAATTAATTATATATGAGCAGCAAGCATATGCATCCAGTATATATTGGATATCCATATTTGCTCTATGAAGTTCCAAAATCAGAGGATTATAAGCGTTTATAAAACGATTCTGTAATTTTCTTTTTAGAAAAATTTTGGGTTTTGTTAAACTTGACCTAAAGGCTAACAAATAGTCATCAAAAGACATATTTATTATTACTATCAGACAGAAAGTGTTCAAAATTGTTTAAATTAGAAATGTCTTTAGTAGTCATATTTGAATTTAAAACGTTCAGAATTTTGAAAAGTTTTCCTTGTGTCTTTTTGAATTTTGATTTGTTTCTGCAAAAGATAACAGTATTTGCGTTGAAGGCATTGGTCGATATGGTATACCAAAACTACAAACCTCTTATTTCCCTAGTACAAGACCGACTGTGGTTATGCTTTTGATAACCCAAATAACTTTCTAAGTGGCTGATCAAAGCATCTGTAGAAATATAATTGTCAATAAACTAATCACAACAGGAATGCCTGATGATATTGAAGGTTGATCCTGGAGCATTAAGCCAATAGATGCCACAAAAGTTTGGAAGCCCAAATTGGAGAATCGTAGCGATTGCTTTTTCTCAGCTTCCCAGTGCACAGGTGAGGATCTAACGCCTCAAAATATTGTAAGCATAATCGTGTTGAATCAAGTTTTTAACAAAATTCTCGTTTAATAGATTTTGGGTCGTAACACGGTTGCGACCTGAAAACTTTCTAAGGCAAATGGATGTACTATCTTAATCATAGAAAAACTTTGAATGGTACACGCTCTTCTGTCAAAACGGCGAATTTCAGAACGTACTATCTTGCTATATGTTTCAGATCATGTGCGTTTCTGCCAACGTGTATTGTTCCAAATGACAACTCTTCTGAATTATTATCTTGAATTATGTCAATTGGCCTTTGTTCTTCACCTGACGCTATGACTAAACGGTTACAGTCTAAGTTTTCTAAAGGATATTGAAAAAAGTTCTTGACCATCTGGACTTAGCTCTATAGGTAAAAGAGCCATGGAAGATTGAACCAATCGGAATCCTCTGCAGATGCAACAAACGAAACATCTTCTTGTTATTAAATTCTGATATCCAGCTCTCATTAATATGTAGTATATTGTTGCTCACGTGACAGAGGGTATTCACTAAGAAATTGCAAAGCTGGTATCAGTCATGTAATCATGATTGTATACCAAACGCCTTCTTAAGTGAATTTGTAGCACATGAGCCTCATCAAAGGACCTTGATAGAAATTTCCAATATTGTAACAAAACTGGTATATTTACAGCAGCACTTTGATCAAACTCTGGGCTTGATATCCTAACGGACGGATTGTCATAAAAGGCAATCTAGGCATTATGAGACGTTCTTCAATTGGGTTAAACTTTCAAACAATCCGGTATTTCAGGAAAATGTAGACCGTTAGCTAAATATATTTTGGAACGCTCTTTTTAACAATCGCATTTTTGAAAGTAGCACAAAATTTTAATTTCCATATTCTGAGGAAAATTTTTGCATTAAAAGAAGGCGGATGCAGCATTTGGGTGACCTTGTGCAATAGTTACGAAATTTAATTTGGGAACTTGGTGTGAAACCCATAATCGCGCCAGCAGCAAATACATATTTCAGTAGGGCCCTTATTTATATTTTGGAAATAAATGTTTTGAAATCTGTTAAATTGCCACTTTCGTTTTCAATTTTCCTATTGACTAGGTTATCTCTACGAAGGCGAACTTGACCTTGTCTAAGACGTCTTTGTTTCAAATTTCTTCCCTCATACCCTCCTACTAAGCTGTTGACGTTGTGTTTCTCTATTTCAGATTTCTTCTTGCATGTTCCTTAGCATTTGATCACGAATGCGCTCTAAAGACCTATACTTAGGATTCTTCGCGAAATCTCTATGATCCCTAGTTCCTACTTTGTTCATCATAACGTACCTCGGTATTTTCTCGACGAGATCTATGATCTCGAGTATTTTGTTTACTCTTCAGAGCGAATTTGTGGATCTTGCCACCTTGTTCTATGTGAACAGTATTACTACTGCTTAACATATCGTATTTCGGGTTTTCTCGACGAGATCTATGACCTCGTTTATTATTATTTGCTCTTCAGAGCGAATTTGTGGATCTTGCCGCATTGTTCTATATGAACAGTATTTACAACTTGCTCAACAGATCGTGCCTCGGGTCTTTGCACCAAGAACTATGACTTCGAGTATTCTTATTTGCTCTTCAGATCGAATTTGTGGATCTTGCCGCATTGTTCTATATTGAACAGTATTTACAACTTGCTCAACAGATCGAACCTCGAGAGTTTCGCGCCAAAATCTATGTCGAGTATTTTGCTTGCTCTTCAGAGCAGATTTGGGATTTAGACGCTCTTGCCTATGCTGATAGTATTTAAATTTTGTTTAAAGACCCTACTTCGAGATTTCGTACATCAGAATATAACCTACAATTAGCGTGACTTACGGTACTTGTGACTGCTCACTATCTCTATATAAAGAGTTTGCACGAAGAACTCTCACACGTCTTTATTATGAGACGACTTAGTAATACAGATTTTCTACTTATTCTAGGCATAGGTAATTAATAATAAATGATTAATGTATAAACTACTTATAGATAATTATTATATAATTTCGTTCGTCCGGGTGTGAAAAGTTGGATCTAGGTGCTGCTCTCTTTCATTGTAACTCCTTGTAAGTCCTTGCTATGACTCCTTTCCTGTTCGGTGTATAGGTTCTATGGTATACTGGTGCAATACTTATGTATATGTGTTTGCTCGCCATGTATATAATAATACTTTAAACACTTATAACTATACACTAAATTAGTTTGAATAAAGCACTTTGCTGGTAAAAAATCTAGTGTAACTGAAAATACAAAACAGTGTACTGATATTTATTATACTCTAGCAACATGTTGCTACAGAGTATAATAGTATTGTGATGGTATATTTTTGTACAGCTTCCGTACTTTGTATACCTATATATTACATAGATATTCATTAACATAATAATATATATATTTAGTTATATTTAATTTTAGAAATTAGTAGTTTATTTCATTGTATTAAATTAAGTGCTGGAAAATCCCTCCGTAAATTGCTTTTGTTAACGCTTTTTAAACAGGGATCTATGGTACCTATTTTATAGCCTCATTAAGGCTAAAGTAACAATAACTTACATATAATTAAGTATGGTATACACACATGTAGAGCTGGTATTTAGATTTTCTCTTTTCTGTCATAATATCTTATCGTTTCAAAGCTGCCAACGGCGCTGGGTAAATCCCAAAAGTACTTAATTGTAATTTTCTTGAGTTTACAGTCACCTCATAACCTTCATATTAAAATGGTCGCAAAACTGAAAAATAGACAATATCATTTAAGCCGATGGGGTCGCAGTTTATCTATTACCCTTTTGATACTAACTACTACTTACATTGCTTTATTTATTGTTGTCTGGTATATTTTGTTATAAGTTCAACATGATGGCTGAAAAATATACTTATACACTGATATCACAAATATTAGAAGAAATATTTGTATATAGAAATCTATATCTATCTCGATTAGTTTTAGGTGATACAAACAACCGGTGAGTGCACAAACTATTATACTCTGTAGCAACAAGTTGCGAGATATACATAAATAATAATAAGTTCAATAAAAGGGAATATATTATATTTCAATGGATATCAATATCCTGGTTTGGCATACATATATATTCAAAGAGCTGTATGTGTACAGATTCCGCTGTTATAAAAGCGAGAAATGTTATTTGTTTCTCCTGCTTGTGAGGTGCACTTGACCTTCTCGTTCTTCTAAGTTCTCTGGTTTAACTTCACCAAGGCTCAAAGTTATACAAGCAGTTTAAAAAAATAATTTTTCTACAGGTAGGCATTATTGGCCTACCGGTAGTAGAAAATACCAGACCTTCTTCACTTCTTATAGTCAATAAACTACCGAAAATCAGTCTTACTAACCCTGTATGAAAGCCAATAATTTTGGATGACACCCTACGTTATGTAATAACATAAATTGTATAATTTAGAGTATACTGAATAAAGTCGATTCAAAGCTTAAGCACATATCGACAGGTATTAAAAGATTTCAGCATACTAGGTCCTTGCTTCTCAAACGAGCTAATAAACGTACAGCGCAACTAAGGACACAAATTAAACAGTTTAAAAATTATTAATTTAGACTTATGTGACTAAGTACAGCTGATAAATCATATTCTCTGAAAGCTGCAAGGAATATGAACAAACATAAATCCACTGATTATTTTCTCTCTTTGGTTTTTAAATACAGGAACCGATTCAGAAAATTTTTTAGGAGGAATAATATTTGCCATGATGAATAGACCTTCTGCAGTAGTAGCTCGACTGCAAGCGACATATATTGAAGCTCTAGGCATTCTGGGTCGAGTATGAACTACAACTTTATTATATGTGGCACCCTGATTTTTATGAATAGTTATTCCCTCAGCCGGAACAACTGAAAAGTGATTTCTTTCAACTGAAATTTGTTCATTTCTTTTATATTGAAAATATTTTAGAACTTTTTCAATTGGTGTTCAAGAAGTTTCTAGAGGATGAGGCTTTTTTGATCGTGCTATCAAATCAAGAGAAGATTCCAAAAACTTAATCCACAGAATTGTTGGAAAAGAACAATGGAAATCAATTTGCATAAGTTGTCCAGCTGCCCTATTAACCGAACCATCACACGTGTTTATACTCACTTTAATCATATATTTGGCGGAGGCTTCTTGTGTCAACTCATAGGGCAGTCCCTGCTTTTCTGAAGTTTTGAAAAGTTTAACTCTTTCCAAATTTTCTTATTTTCACCTACACCAATTCTTTTAACTGAGTATTTTGCAATTGAAAGACTATCAGGTGAGAGTTGCTTCAAATCACCAAACACAATGATCTGTATACCACCGAAGGGGCTGTCTGTTGTGAAAATTTGTTTTAGTCTCGCATCAACAAAGCTAAACATACGAGCACCTACCATCGATATTTTATCAATTATGATTAATTTTAAATCGATAAGTCTGGAATACAATGAATTAACTGTGTCATTGCTAAGTGACCTCAACTCTCTATTCAACTGATTAACAGATAAAGAGAATATTGAATGAAGGATCATTCCACCTATTCCGAATACTGCTTTACCAGTAGGTTCGCAAAGAAAAACTTTTAAGGAACTTGGATATCAAACGACTCTTTCCTACACTTGCACCGCTGCCAATAAATTCATAAAATGGGCGATTTGTTTTTAGCTGGTGCATCAAATGTGTCAAGTAGGTTTTGCTTAGTATTTAGACTTTGAACTAAAGCAAATAATAATAATAATAAATTATATAAGTCTAATATTGCAATCCGATTCAGTGCCATTATCTGTTGGGTCTTCACCATGCAAGTCGAGCATATTTATATTTGGGTTTATTTCTGGAAGTGCCAACACTCTGAACTCATTTTCCACTATAAGTAGTTCATTTTGAGCGCCTTCGTCTAAGTCTATTTCATTATAAAGACTTTCTAGAACATTTTTAAGTTCTCTTTGTTCAAAAACATTAACTCATTATCATTATCATTTCAATGAGATCTTGCTGTTCAATCCGTCATGGATAGTATAGCATTAAAATTTCGCGGATATACTCAACTCTGGCCAAATCTGGGTTAAACCTTCTATACCGAATTACACAAGGTTTGGTACGTTTTTTCTCAAAACCGCCACCGTCTTTAAGAAGCATGACAACCCCGCTTTCTGGTAAATTATCGTCTTCCCTCTCTTCTTCTTCATGATCACTGTCTTGTGCTCTTCTACTTGATTTAAAATATTTATACCTAGATGCAAAATCAGCTAAACAAAGAGTTTCAAACTGATCGGATCTTTGAACATAACGGTCTAAAATACCGGCTACGAATATTTCAGTCGAACTTGAAGGAAAGTTCTGAAGTTCCTAGGTTTTAGCATTTGAACATCTGAGGATGTTGAAGGTTGATCCTGGGAGCATTATTAAGCCAATACATGCCATGTACATGCGGGGAACCTCTCTGTTGAAATCACTCTCCAGTAGAAACTTGTGACAAAATGCTCTCCAAAAATGCCGGAATTATCTTTAAAAAGCTTAAGAATTGGTCGATAGCGGTAGTCAAAATATCTAGCACAAGTAATCGCGTATGACCAAATTAAGCGATATCTATCTTGGGTTGTTAAACTGTTGGCTTCTTCTTCCGAAATATTTTTCGAATCAACAGTTTTAGAGAGGATGACCAAAAGCTCAAATTCTGCAGCCGATAAAGCAATAAAGAAGAATGGAAGCTCGAATTGGCGAATCATAGCGATTGCCTTTTACTCTACTCAGCTGTTTAGTGCGCAGGAGACGATCTAACGCCTTTCAAAACCTTGTAAGCATCAACGTGTTGAATCAACTTTTGAACAAAGTTTTCGTTTAATAGATTTTGGGCCGTAATTCGGTTGCGGCCTGAAAACTTTCTAATGCAAATGGATGTACTATTCTTAATTCGTAGCAGTTTAATTTTTTGTAATCTTCGAATGGTACACGCTCTTCTGTCAAAACGGCGAATATCAGAACGTACTATCTTGCTATATGTTTTAGATCATGTACGTTTCTGCCCAACGTACAAGTATATTGTTCCAAATGACAATTCTTCTGAATTATTATCTTGAATTATGTCAATTGGTCTTTGTCCTTCACCTGGCGCTATGACTAAACGGTTATAGTCTAAGTTTTTTACAGGAATATTGAAAAAGAAGTTTCTTGACCGCCTGGATTTAGCTCTAAAGGAAAAAAGAGCCATGGGAAGATTAAACCAATCGGAAATGCTCTGCAGACAACAAACGGAACTTCTTTTTGGTTACTAAATTCTGAAATCCAGCTCTCATTAATGTGTATATTATTCTCACAATGCAGAGGGGTATTCACTAAGAGTTGCAAAGCTGGAATCGGTCATGTAATCATGATTGTATTCCAAACGCTATGTATCACATGAGCCTCATCAAAGGACCTTGATAGAAATGTCACAATATTGTTAACAGAAACTGGTATATTTACAACAGCACCTTTGAGAGAACTCTGACCTTGGTATCCTAACGGGCGGATTGTCATAAAAGGCAATCTAGGCATTATAAGACGTTCTTCAATTGGAGTTAAACATTTCAGACAATCCGGTATTTCAGGAAAGTCTCTAAAGTTAGCAAAACATATTTTTGGAACGTTCTTTCCAACAATCGCATTTTTGCAAGTAGCACAAAAATTGTAATTTCCATTTTCTGAATTAAATTTTTGCATTAAAAAGAAGGCGGATGCAGCATTGGGGTGACCTTGAAAACCATAATCCGCCGCAGCAAATACATATTTCAGTAGGGCCCTTATTTATATTTTGGAAATAAATGATAGATAATACTTATATAATTCAGTACGTCCGGGTGTGAAAAGTTGGATTCTAGGTGCTGCTCTCTTTCACTGTAATTGAGTCCTTGCTATAACTCCTTTCCTGTTCGGTGTATAGGTACTATGGCATACTGGTGCAGATATGTATATGTGTTTGCTCGCCATTGTATTTAATAATACTGTAAACACTTTATAACTAATACACTAAAATTAGTTTGAATAAAGCACTTTGCTGGTAAAAAAATCTAGTGTAACTGAAAATACAAAAACTGTGTACTAATATAATATTTATTATACTCTAGCAACATGTTGCTACAGAGTATAATAGTATTGTTATGTTATATTTTTGTACACACAGCTTCCGTACTTTTGTATACCTATATATAATATTACATAGATATTCATTAACATAATAATATAATATATAATATTAAGTTATATTTATATTTTAGAAATTAGTAGTTTATTTCATTGTATTGAAATTAAGTGCTGGAAAAATCCCTCCGTAAATTGCTTTTGTGTAACGCTTTTTAAAACAGGGGGATCTATGGTACCTATTTTGATAGGTCCGCTCATTAAGGCTAAAGTAACAATAACTTACATATAATTAAGTATGGTATACACACATGTAGAGCTGGTATTTAGATTTTCTTCTTTCTGTCTTAATATCAATTCCTTTCAGAAGCTGCCAACGGCGCTGGGTAAATCCCAAAAGTACTTAATTGTAATTTTCTTGAGTTTACAGTTCACCTTATGACCTTCATATTAAAATGTGTCGCAAAACTGAAAAATTAGACAATATCATTTAAGCCGATGGGGTCGCAGTTTATCTATTACCCGTCTGATACTACACTACTAATACTTATTTTACGCGATTTTTTCTAGAAAGATATTTTTGCTCTTTACAAAGTCCAGCTCTCTAAGAAACTTTTTTACATTGTTGTCTGGTATATTTTGTTATAAGTTCAACATGATGGCTGAAAAAATATACTTATCCACTGAATATCACTAAATATTAGAAGAAATATTTGTATATAGAAATCTATATCTATCTCGATTAGTTTTAGGTGATACAAACAACCGTTTGGCGAACAAAACTTTACTCTGTTGCAACATGTTGCGAAAGTATAAAAATGTTGCGAAAGAATTCAACATTTATTATTTGGTATCTTATTAACTCATGTTATTTCTATGATCTTTATTTAGTGTCAATACTATTTTTTTTCACCCAAATATTAACTTTAACAAAAATAAGCTATTTAACTCAAATATGCTATATGTAATATTAACTGAACCAAAGGGGTTAGATTTAATATGTGGGGTATATGAGGTTGCTGTTGCACTAGAGGAGCGGAAATCAGTATATTAGGGTTATAAGGATTAAACAAAGACCAACTTTATTTATATGCAGCGATAAACTACATTATTTTTAAGAAAAACTGTCCATTTAATTTCATTAAATTATTAAATTAACGAAAAAAATTATACCATAATTAGTACATGTGAGCTGGGGAAATTCGTGGACCCATTTCACACATTTTCGGCATTAAACCATTGTATATCTAATATTTTACCTTTATATAAAGCCAAACCGAAGTTTGTATTTCTTACATAAAGGAAATTCCTTCAGGTGTGGCAAAACCTTATATTAAACAAGTAAGGAAGGGCTAAGTTCGGATGTAACCGAACATTTTATACTCTCGCAAAGCCAATGGTATACTCGTTTTAGATTTCTTTGTGGATCTTGCCGCCCTGTTCTATGCTGACCGATATTTTCGGTAAAAAGTCAGCTATAGGCACTGGGGTCCACATATTCAGTACCTAGGGGCTTGAACAGTTCTGAATCGATTAAGAGAATTTTTGGTCACAAAGTGGCATACTTTAGACGTATTATTCACGCAAACTTTTACGCCGATATAATCATTGTTGCTTGATTTGCATACTGGAAAGTGAAAACATTAGATGGAATTTAAAATGCTGTTATATGGGAAATAGGCGTGGTTGTAATCCGATGTCGCCCATTTTTGTACTATAATATAGAAATATAAAAATAATATTATGTACCGAATTTGGTGGAAATCGGTTAAGCAGATCCCTAGATATGAGTTTTCACCTAAAAGTGGGCGGTGCCACGCCCACTGACTAATTTTGAACGTGGTATCTAAGAAGTCATCTCATACCATCCCAGAGATAAAAATTTAATGTCTCTGGCTGGTTTTGATTTATCGCGCTTTTAGTAGTTTTTAACAGTACCGTTATATGGGGAGTGGCGGGTGTCACTGATTTCACCCATTTCCACCGTACGATAGAGATGCTAAAAACATTTGTTCCCAGTGAATTGTTTTTATTATGGCTTCAGTTGTATAAGAGATATGGACATTAAACCTATTAGGGGGCGGGACCACGCCCACTAAAATTTTTTTTTAACTGCAGATGCCCTTCCCATGTGATCCTGTATACCAAATAGGAGTCTTGTATCTTGTTGTGGAGCTTAGTTATGGCAATTTATGTTGCTTTTGATTAATGGCGTTTTTGTGGGGAGGCCACTGCCCGATTACGCCCATCTGCACACCAACCGTCTTACGGTATCAAGAACATGTGTACCAAGTTTCATAAAGATATATCAATTTTTACTTAAGTTACAGCTTGTACAGACGAACAGACGGACGGACGGAAAGACAGTCACCCGGGTCTCAACTCCTCTCTTCATCCTGATCATTTATATATATATATAACCCTATATCTAGCTCGATTAGTTTTAGGTGATACAAACAACCGTTTAGATGACAAAACTATTATACTCTGTGCAACAGGTTGCGAGAGTATAAAAGTAGGAAGGGCTAAGTTAGGGATGCAACCGAACATTTTATACTCTGCATAGTCAAATGGTATACTCGTTTGAGATTTCTTTATATATTTTACATAATTAGAGCAATCGTAATTGTGTTTTGTTGTATACGCTTATAATTTTTTTTATAAGCATGAATTACAACTGGTATTGAGGGTATGAAATAAATCGTTTTTGAATGAATAACATTTTTTATTTATTTTATCGATATTATTATACATGTTTAGCTTAAAAATAATAAATATTAACAACTTTAAAAATTATATTAATTAGTATATAATATTTACATATTGAACATAAATTTTTATATAGATTCTTATACATATATCAAATTATTTTCTTTCTCCTTATATATTTAATTTCTATCATATATTTATAAAATGCCAATAATTCATAATGGGCGATTTGTTTTTAGCTGGTTGCATTAAATGTGTCAAGTAGGTTTTGCTTAGTATTTAGACTTGAACTAAAGCAAATACATAATAAATAATACAATTATACTAAGTCTAATATTGCAATCCCGATTCAGTGCCATTATCTGTTGGGGTCTTCACCAATGCAGTCGAGCATATTTATATTTGGGTTTATTTCTGGAAGTGCCAGAACATCTGAATCATTTCACTATAAGTAGTTATTTTGAGCGCTTCGTCCTAAGTCTATTTCATATAAAGACTTTCTAGAAACATTTTTTTAAGTTCTCTTTGGTTCAAAAACATTAACTCATTATATTTATCATTTCAATTGAGATCTTGCTGTTCATCGTCATGGATAGTAATAAGCATTAAAATTTCGCGATATACTCAATCTGCGCCAAATCTGGGTTAAACCTTCTATAACCGAATTACACAAGGTTTGGTACGTTTTTTCTCAAAACGCCCACCCCGTCTTTTAAGAAGCATGACAACCCCGCTTTTCTGGTAAATTAATCGTCTTCCTCTCTCCTTCTTCATGAATCACTGTCTTGTGCTCTCTACTTATTAAAAATTTTATACCTAGATGCAAAATCAAGCTAAACAAAGAGTTTCAAACTGATCGGATTTTGAACATAACGGTCTAAAATACCGGCTACGAATTTTCAAGTGAACTTGAAGGAAAGTTTGAAGTCCTAGGTTTTAGCATTTGAACATCTGAGGATGTTGAGGTTTGAATCTGGAGCATTATTAAGCCAATCATGCCATTACACTGCGGGGAACCTCTCTGTTTGAAATCACTCTTCAGTAGAAACTAGTGACAAAATTGATCTCCAAAAATTCCGGATTAATCTTTAAAAGCTAGCATTGGTTCGATAGCGGTAGTCAAAATATCTAGCACAAGTAACTGGCGTCTGACCGATTAACGCCGATTTATCTATCTTGGGTTGTTAAGAGGGGGGTATTTATTCGGTCTAAGAGGCATGATTTTTAGGTATTGTTTAAAGTGTTTGTATAAAATAGGCAATTAATCTTTTTTACCATCCATTTTTTTCTATGTTTATTTATTAACCTTTTAGAATTACAGAAAAATTAAAAAAATTTTTTTTTTCAAAATCAAATTTTAGCAGCCGATGAGTGGGGGGTCTCAAATTGGCAGGTGGCCATAACCCATCGATTTCATCTTTCCAGTGATCTAATTGAAAAAAATAAAAGAATATTAGTCTATGAACGTCGCAAGGTCTAAACTAGGGACAAGTTAAAAATTTTTTTTTGATAAAATGGCGACTGTTTGCAAAAAACATACTTTTTTGGATCCATTTTTTTTGATTTATAAATTTTTTAAAAAATACTAAATTTTTGAATTTTGGGGATGGGGCTAGTTTCATGGGGCGAGAGGAGTCTATGAGGAAGATTCCCTGAAAAATTAAGTCAATCGGTCCCAGTAGAAACGTGAGATAATCATGGTATCAGGTTGAAAAGACAGTTTTCGAGAAAACGCGTTTAAAGTTTTTTGCGCCGCCGTTCGTTTTCGTTTGAATGCCGCGCCAGCAAAATTGCCTATATCTCGAAAATAGTTTCGAAATTTTTCAAAAATCTCTCGTAACACTTTCTTGAATAGCTAAAATTTGGAAAATATGATAAGAAAAAAAATTGATTTCTTGAAATTTCTAGACAGAATACCCCTTTAAACTGGTTTGGTTCCTCTTCCGAAATATCCTTAGAATCAACAGCTTTAGATAGGATGACCAAAAGCTCAACCCACTGAAATTCCTGCAGAAGCCGATAAAAAGGTTGGAAGCCCAAATTGGCGATTCATTAGCGATTGCTTTTACTCTACTAAGCTGTTTAGTGCGCAGGAGAGGATCTACCGCTTTCAAAACTTGTAACCATATCGTGTTGTATAAGTTTTGAACCAGTTTTTCGTTTAACAAGATTTTTTTGGCGTAACTTGGTTGCAGCTGAAAAACTTTCTAAGGCAAAATGGATTGCCTATTCTCAATTTGGTAGCAGTTTCTAATTTTTTGTAAATCAAATAGAAAAACTTTGAAATGGTACACGCTCTTTCTGTCAAAACGGCGAATTTCAGAACGTATTATTTTTGCTATAATGTGTCAGAGCATGTACGTTTCTGCCCAGCGTATATTGTTCGCAAATACAACTCTTTGAATTATTGTCTTGAATTATGTCAATTGTCTTTGTCTTCAACCTGGTGCTATGACTAAAACGTTATACCTCCAAAGTTTTCTAACAGGAATATTTTCAAAAGAGTTTCTTTGAATGCCTGTGTTAGCCTCGGAAGGTAAAAGAACCCATGGGAATTTTTTTTTACCTGGCGGCATTATTATGAGAAGTTTGTGCCGCACGAAAGATTGAAACAATCGGGAATTCTTTGCAGACAACAATACGGAACTTCTTTATTGGTTATAAAAATTCTGAAAATCCATTCTCATTAATATGTAAATTGTGCTCACAATACAGAGGGGTATTCACTAGGAATTGCAAAAGCTTCCTATAATTCTGTGCGGTGCGTATGGTTTCGCTCATGTAATCATGATTGTACTCGAAACGCCTTCTTAAGTGAATTTGTATCCCACTGAGCCTCCTCAGAGGGCTTTGGTAGAGATCTAATGGACGGATTGGTCATAAAAAGCAAATCTAGGCATATGAGACGTTCTTCATTGTGGTTAAATCTTTTCAAACAATCGGATATTTCAGAAAAGTCTCTAAAGTTAGCTTAGCATATATCTGGAAACGTTCTTATTTAAAATCGCATTTTTGCAAGTAGAACACACAACATTAAAAAATTGTAATCCGTGGAACTTATTCATCTTTCTGAACGGAAATTTCTGCATTAAATAAGAAAGGCGGATTGCAGCATTCGGTGTGACCTTGAGCACTAGTTTCGATTTAATTTGCGAGCTTTGGTGTGCAAACAATATTCGCCCGCAGCATGAAACATATTTCAGTAGGGGCCTTACCAAGTATTTATATTTTGGAAATAATGTTTTTGAAATCTGTTACATTGCCCACTCTAATGGTTTCTAAACATTATTTTCTCTCGTAATTCGAATTCGTTGTAACTGCATTGGTTTTCAATTTGCTTATTCGATAAGTTATCTTTCGAAGGCGAACTTGACTATGTCTAAGACGTTTTGATTCAAATATTTACTTTCTCATACCCCTCCTACAAAGCTGGTCGACGTTGTGTTTCTCTATAGCTCCCTCCCTTTCCTTATTTCGGTTTTCTTCTTGGATGCTCTCTTTTGCATTAATCACGAATGCGTCTAAAATTCCTAATCAGGATTTCTTGCGCGAAATTCTCTATGATCCTAGTGTTTGCTATTTTGCTCATCACAACGTTTCTCACGGGTTTTCTCGACGGAACCTACGACCTCGAGTATTTTTATTTGCTCTTTCAGAGCGATTTGTGGATCGTGACGTCGTGTCTATGTTAACAGTATTTTCATTTCCTCGGTAGATCGAACCTCGGGGTTTCGCGTCGAGAGTTATTTACGCTCGGTATTTTTATTTGCTCTTCAGAGCGAATTTGTGGATCTTCGCTGTTCTATGTTGAACAGTGGTTTACACTTCGCTGAACAGATGAACCTCGGGATCTTCGCGCCGAGATCATAATGACCTCGAGTATCTCTTATTTGCCTCTTCAGAGCGGAATTTGGGATTAGACGTCTTGCCCTCTGTTGAACAGCTATTTTAAATTTTGGTTCAAAGAATGTACCTTCGAAGATTTTCCGCCTGGTTCTATGTTGATTTGTATTGATAATTAGTTCGGACATACGTACATGAATTAAGTCACTATCTCTATATAAAGAGTTTTGCACGAAGAACTCATACTGTAATGGCTTAATATATAAATACTTATAGCTAATCATTATATATCTCGTACGTCCGGTGTTGAAAGTTGGATTCCTAGGTGCTGCTCTCTTTCACTGTAATTGAGTCCTTGCTATAACTCCTTTCCTGTCGGTGTATAGGTACTATGGCATACTGGTGCAGATATATGTGTTTGCTCGCCATGTTTTATATAATACTGTAATCACTTATAACTAATAACAATAATACACAAATTAGTTTGAATACAGCACTTTGCTGAAGTAAGAAATCTAGTGTAACTGAAATACAAAAACAGTGTACTGAATAATTATTATTATATTTGCAACATTTGTACGTAATAATAGTTTTTTATGTACTATATATTCTTACATAATATTACATAATATAAAATAAATTATTAGTTATATTATTTTAAATTAGTAGTTTATTTCATTGTATTGAAATTAAGTGCTGGAAAATCCCTCCGTAAGTTGCTTTGTACTCATTTTTAAAACAGGATCTATGGTACCTATTTTGAAGTCCGCTCATAAGGCTAAAGTAACAATAACTTACATATAATTAAGTATGGTACACACATGTAGAGCGGTTGTAATTTTCTTTATTCTTTCGTCTTAATTCAATCCTTTCAAAGCTGCCACGGCGCTGGGTAAGATCCAAAAGTACTTAATGTAATTTTCTTGAGTTTACAGTTCACCTCATGACCTTCTATTAAAATGTGTCGCAAACTGAAAATTAGATCACATATCATTTAGCCGATGGGGTCGCAGTTTATCTATTACCCGTCTTTGATACTACACTACTAATACTTATATTACGCGATTTTTCATAGAAAGATATTTTTGTCTCTTCAAAGTCCAGCTCTCTAAGAAACTTTTTTACATTGTTGTCTGGTATATTTTGTTTATAATTGTCAACATGATGGCTGAAAATAATTTTATCCACTGAATATCACTAAATATTAGAAGAAATATTTGTATATAGAAATCTTATATCTATCTCGATTATTTTAGGTGATACAAAACCGTTTGGCGAACAAAACTTTACTCTGTTGCACATGTTGCGAAAGTATAAAAATGTTTGCGAAAGAATTCAACATTTATTATTTGGTATCTTATTAACTCATGTTTTTCATGATCTTATTAGTGTCAATACTATTTTTTCACCCAATATTAACTTTAAAAAATAAGCTATTTAACTCAAATATGCATATAATGTATATAACTGAACTAAAGGGGTTAGATTTATATGTGGGTATATGAGGTTGCTGTTGCACTAGAGGAGCGGAATCAGTATATTAGGGTTATAAGGATTAAACAAAGTTACCATAATTCATTCATATGCAGCGATAACCACGGATTATTATATTATATTTAATATTTTTACGTTTATATAAAAAGCCAAACGGAAGTTTGAATTTTTTAACCGAAAGTATGTTGGAGCTAGGGTCAATATATATATATAGAATAAAGGCCAGGAAGTCGGAATCGGAGCTTGAACTTTTAT
>NW_021650607.1:0-18034 GCF_001188975.3 Bactrocera oleae | reverse complement strand
TTTGTACACATACTTTGGATAAAATAGAATGAACATAGATACCTTTATTAGAAAATCTATAATTTTTATGATTATTAAAAATTATTTTGTACGATATATACTTGTAAATAAATTTGAAAATTTTGAATTGAAGAAAAAGTTTGGCAGATATGATATTTGTCGACAAATTTAAATGAAAGAAACAAATATGTATAAAACGTAAATCAAAGAAATAACACCAATATTATTAGTTACTTCTATATACTTTAAAATGCCCTGAAAGCGGGAAATTGCGCTTATCAAGAATTCTTTGTCGGTCCAAAGATAGTTGAATTGAACTAAGAATCTGAAGTAGAGTTGAGAAGATTAACAGCAAGTAGAGCGACAACGTACTTTAGAGCAGCTGAAATTTTATCAGACATGAGTACAACTAGAACAGACAAGCTAAGTAGCAGCAAGCTAGAAGAACGACGAAACGCAAGAACAATTGTAGGCAAGAAGAATCTATGATGCAGAAGTAAATACCACGCGTCGTCGAAATTTCATGACTAAGGATTGGTCTGTATTTAATGGCAATGGTTTTCACATGATCCTTAGTTGAGTATATTCTAATCATCGCTAATTGTTATTGGCCCACGGATAAAAATGTCAGTATTGTGATGCTTTTAAATGAAAGATGAACTGCTGAAATGTGCAGCACTGGTAAAGTTCTTCACTTCCATTACTTGGTGAACTGAAGAACTTTAAAAACTTATTGTTTAGTGTCACAGATGAGTCAAATGATTTCCAAGTAAAATAAGCAGTATAATTTGTTTAAAATGACACTCTTCGAGTTGATAAAGTGATAAGAATGCCTGATTTTCACCAACCTTACTGTCCATGACAAATACATATCATCAAATTGATCACTATTTCCAGGAACAATGACTGTGCGCATACATTTTGCAGGTGTATTTTATGGGTGATGGAACAAAATGAAGTAAAAATTCAACGAATGTTACAAGGTCACAATGATTTGTGAAGATTTTTAAAAGTGCGATAGACAACTGGCCTTCAGATAATTATGTTGTCATTCATGCTGATAGAACTCACGGACTTTTATTATAAGACAATATAACGCATGACTTCAACTTCTTCTGCGTACAAGGCATCTCAACCAATTTTTGTATATGTATATTAAAGTAGAGAACGTCTTCGTTACATTTCAAATCAGAAAATTACGAGTTGAAAATTACATCTACAAGATGATTAACGCAATGACATTATTAGATCAATGACATTAAGTAAATGGTTATTCTGCCGTCCACTTTGTGAACAGTCCTTGCTATCTGCGGTATGAGTACACCTAAGACGCATTTACTTATGTACGAACTTATGGAAGGGCCTGACTTTCGTAACTTTACCTGTAATCCTTTCGTAAGGGTGAATGTAACTCAAGAACTTATACTATCGCGCTAACCTGATCGTCACGATATAGTTGCTCGCGTATTTTCGTTTAAAGGTTCAAAAGCACGAACGTTGTGACTAAAGGAAAAATATTTGAGACGTTTGCGCCATATAATTCATTGAATGGCAAACCGAGGTCTACCACATGTGCACATATTGATTTGGTTAAAACAGAAGCTACTTCCCTAATCAAATAGACAAATACCTAGCGCTGAAATATAGATACAGAAGAAGATAACATCTGTACGACACGGTTATTAAAACATGTTTCCGTCAAGCTTAGCTTTGCTGTAACGCATATAAACAAAGAATAAGACAAACATTACAGGTGGCAGGAGTGCATTTGAAATTCAAGTCACATGGTCAACTATAGGTAACCTGTTCGTGTATCTAATGCCCGGAATTTACACATGGCCTGGTAGAAAACGGAAAAGCGTATAATATACTGTAGCGATTTTTCACAACTATCTAACTATAACTTTACTCTTGAGCTCGACCATGGATTATTAAATGTCCCAATTTAATGCTATACACCTTCTATCTCTATTTCCACCCAACAATTTAAATATCAATGCTCAAGCATTCGAACTTGCTAATCTCATTGCTTATAGCTAATTGTTTCATAAGTACTCTAATTAGAACTGTAGATCAAGGTGGTCAATCCGCAGCCCATATATAGGAAATTAACAAAAGTTCTACTAGAACATTCTGGCAACTACGGACCTGCCAATTAGTCGTTTGCGGCAGTTTATCGTCAATTTGATTGTCTTGTTACTGGTGTTCGCCACACTGCCCTTCACCTGTCCGATCGTCCTGATTGGTGGACATACTTGGTACCAAATTCAAGGCAAGCTGTTCCAGAACCCACCTTCATTTTATTCCTTTGGTCTTTCAACATCTGTATGCGATACACCGCATCATTGAGTCGTTTAATAACCTGGTACGTCCTTCCCAATACACTGTAATTTGGGAGATGCCCTTTCTGCTGTGGGCTATATAACAATACCTAATCGCCTTCAATAAACCCCTAGAGTTTACGTCTTGACGTATTTGCTTACTTATCGCTCATAATTTTGGTGCGCTGTCTCACCATAGCATGCATATATCTCATCCGTTCTAGGATGCTATATTGAATTCTCTTCCTCCGTTGGCGTTAATTCCAAACTTTAAATCAATCGGTAGTCAAAGATCATTGCCAAAATTACACTTGCTGAGTCTGCCTGCTCTACGTACAGCAGACCGATAAGCCACTGTAGAACAAGGATGAAGGGTATAACACCTTTTGATACTTGTCCACAATCTTCTCAAATGTTCTTCCAGTTCGATTGAATCGTTCTATCACCATGGCATTGACTGCGGATGTAGTGCAGTTGTATGGGTTTTCCTGGATCAGCTTCTGGCATATCTCCTGTATTAGAGCTGATTCAAATTTTCCCTTGGTCAGAACAATGTACCCCATTGGAACATCATATATCTCGATACCCAATTGTTGATGAATACATCCGCTACTGTTCCTGCCTCTTGCTAGGAATTGAGCATACCTCTGTCCATTTGCTGAATGGAATTACGACCCAAACATATCTGTTTCTAATTTATTGATAGGGAAATGGACCATTATAGCTATGGCTACTCGCCTAAACGGCGCACCTGAATTGTAATTGCTTCATCTGACCATGACTCCTGGACCGCGTCCTTTAGCAGCAATGCACTCGACACAATTATGATCCACTTGTAACTGATTGTCGACAACCAACCCACAAAATTTGCTTTAATTTCTCCAAGGTTTTAGTAGATACCATATGTCCTCCACTTGACCGCTGTGCAGCCTGTTGAGAACTCTGCACTCTACTTTGAACAATCATCAGAGCTCGTGAACTTGTCTATCTGCTTTCCACATACGCGATGCAAGCAGCCAAGCTACACTAACTCTAAATTCATTCCATTGTGCCCACAAGCCTTTGCGATTGGACTTGAAGCTTATTTCTCTCGTTGGACGTTTATTCATCTCCAATCCGTATTACACTTTTCAAATCTGATCCTCTTTGCTGACATTTCCGTAGCTCCTCCGGATTCCAGTCTAATGTTATAGTCATTAATCGGACATCTATAATGTCTTTAATTCCCAGCTTTGAACAATGTCTGACCCAGATTACAGGGATTTATGGACATGGCATCAGCATTGCCATGACAACCACCTTTGCTGATGTTCTTATAGAGAAGTCGTAACTTTGGAGCTCTAAATCCACCGTGTCACTGTCCTTCCGGGTTCCTGAATTGTGAAGCCATTTAGTGCTGCATGATCTGTCCTCGAACTGAAATCGCTGGCCATAAAGGTACTTATGAAAATGTTTGATGAACTTCACCAACGCCAGTAATTCCTCCGAGTAACATAATAATTTCTCTCTGGTTTGCTTATGGTCTGCTATACACGCAACCACTTTCATACTCCATCAATGACTTCAGGATAGAACGCCCTACTGCAAATCCACTAGCATCCGTATCCAAAATAAACGTTGATCCTGGGACTGTTGCGCCAAATTGGCGCAGTACTTACACCTTTAGAGTTTGAAAGCTACTCCTGTTCTTGACCCATTCAAAACTCTGTTCTTTTCGTGAGTCCAAGGAAATTCCGCACCATGTAAATTTTCAGTGACCACCCTTACCGCTTGATGTTTTCATTAGCTGTGCAACGCCCTCTGTTGTCACTGAGTCCTAAGTATTTACTCCTTTGAAAAGGGAATACTTTTGACTCAGCTTGACCAGCGCTTAGCTATATGTTGAAACCTCTTGTACCTAAGGTGTTCCTCAGCTTTTACCCAACACGATGATATCGTCGAGTATACCAAACAGGTCTTCCAGTGTAACTTAAGACCTGGTCCACAAGTCTCAAAAGTAGCAGGAGCGTTGCTATACTCCAAAGGGCATTACAGTCTTTCTTTGTTCCTGTTTACCTCCACTTGTCAATAACCACTTTTAAATCAAGTGTTGAGAACCATTTTGTGCCTGATAACGAGTCAAGTGTCATCGATTCTAGGTAGTGATAACTGTCTTTCGTTACATCATTCAACCTCTATAGTCCATTACAAAATCTCATGTTGCCATCTTTCGCTCATTTCACGCATGGTCTGGCTTACAACTTCACGTTTTACAAAGGAATGCCTGAGGAGTCTGGCGAATTGGTCACCTGTGTTAATAAAATGTTTCACTACTTTGTCTTCCTGGTTTGGCATCGTCTTTATCAAATATGATGAGTATCTGAGAAGAAGTTGTTTAGCCGTAGCTCATTAGTTTGCCTCTAGTTCCTCGGTCCATGCGTTAATTTCTGCTCGATAGACGTTGATGATTCGCAATTTATCACGGCCTCAATCTCTGACACTGCCCAATACAGCCCTTTAGAGAGTTGATGGTCTTGCACTCATTAGGTACCTTACTGGAACATCGTTTATCTTTCTGTTATGCAGCTTGGGTTTTGCCTATAAGCAAGCTCTGGTGTAGATTCTTGTGGCTTCAATAATCCACCACCTGCCTGACCCATAGTTCCAATTCATTCTGCCCAAAGTCAACTGCTTCTGATGTTGATGAATCCGCTGGCTCTGTTGTTATCATTTGTCTAACGTTGTAATTTATTATCAACCGAACATAAGTGGCACTTCCATATTTCATAGACATAATCCTGTTTTCTAGCCGTTTGATTCTCTTGATCTGCCAGAAAGCCCATCTAATTCATGACTTCGTCAACGATATCTGGCACCATAAAATTGTGTAACACGGCTGCCTTTCAATTATGATCTCGCATCGCTACCTTCCGAGAACCAGGTATCTTCCAGCTGCAGTACGAACTTTGCCCCAGCTAACGTCCTACTTTCACAACCAGATCAGATCGAATTATGGAATGATGCGCCCGTATCCAGCCGTATGCGCTTTTACCGTCCAGGGCATTTGCTTGCGGGAGCCAGCCCGCAGCCCTTTCGGCTGGCTCGCTTTAGTTAAAAATAAAGGTACTTATGAAAATGTTTACGAACTTCAACGCCAGTAATCTCCGAGTAACATAATAATTTCTGACTTGCTTATGGTCTGGCTATAACACGCAACCACCTTCTGCGCCCATCAATGACTTGTGATAGAACGCCTCCTACTGCAAATCCACCAGTATCCGTATCCAAAATAAATGCTGATCCTGGGACCGTTATGCCACATTGGCGCAGTACTTAACTATTTCTTCAGAGTTTGAAAAGCTACTCTGTTCTTTATCCTCCATCTAAAACTCTGTTCTTTTCTTACAGTTCAGGAGGCTACTAGCTATTGGCAAAATTTGGAATGAATCGTCTATACAAGTACATATCCAAGGAAATTCCTTACTGCCTCGACTTTTCATTAGCTGCAGTAAATGACCCCTTCTGTTGTCACTTGTGTCCTAAGTAGCTACTTTTGAAAAGGGAACACTTTGACTCAGCTCGTATCAGCGCTAGCTTATCCGTTGAAAACCCTTCAAGTTCTTAAGGTGATGATATCGTCGAGAATACCAGTGTAATCTCGTAGACCTGATCTCAATGGTCTCAATTTTCAACCAGATCAGAATTATGGAATGCATGTGCCCGTATCAGCAATACGTACGAACGGCTACTGATTTTAGTTTCATGATGATCGGTTATGTAGTTTTTGCGTGAAAGCGTAACAAACAAACGGACTTTCAGATTTATAATATTAGTATAGATAAATACCGGAAATAAATACATATATATTTGTATGACTTTCTATCACTTGGTTGGTTACGATATTGTCAGAAAATGTAAAATATAGAGAAGGTCTAACTACGGACCAGCGTGTAAATTGTCAAAACCTAACAAAATACGGTGAGCGTGTTTCACCACAGCTAGCTCGGAAGGAGAAATTTTAACAGTGGCGTGTGAACAGAGCTGAGCATTCAATGAAAATTATGCTTAGAAGTTTGCATTGATATTACAGCCGCTAGTTACTCCTTTGGCTTATATTTTTATACGCGTATACGCAATCATATTTATTGATATGAATATCATTATGACAATTTTTATGAATGCATGCAAAACTGATAAGACTCTATTAAATTATGTAATTTTCAAAATAATATTTATAGCCAGTTTGGGCATTTATTAATATTATATAGTTTTTACATAACATGCATTAATATCCGTACAATCGTCATAAGCCAAATAGCCGAAGCCAAATTAATAGTAAATCACAGAACAACATTTTCATTCATGAACGCAGGCGTATTTTTAACAAGCAACCTCGCTTCAGAACAGACACCCTCTCATTTCCCGAGCACGCGTTTGTCTACAAGCGTCTTTTCGCGACGATGGCAAAAGCTAAAAATCATAAATTGAACAAATTTCTGATGTTCCCTCTAGAAGGGAAAAGTTTCAACCCCACAAGCCCACAAAACACAGTAAAAAAGTGGAAACGAAGTGTTTGTCGATTTAAAATATTTTACAATTCAAAAATATTTTTCCATGACAAAAATCTCCGTCAATATGTATGCATGCTCATACATATTTACGATAGTTTGTGGGCAAAGCTGTTAGGGTAATTGTATTTTTGTAACTGTAATTTTTTTTCGGCACAGCTCGGATTTTCTACCAACAACACAATGTTGAGAAGCTTTGTCGTCGCGTCAGTCCTTCGACACAGTGATTCTTTGACAAGAAAACAAAACACGTGAGCTTCTGCCATTGGTTGTCCGTGACGGTAATTTGATGAGTGTACATATTTACATACATACGTTGCATATAGACAACTTAACAATTATAATAAGTATTTTCATATTTGTTTACATGCACACATAATTATACATATATATTTGTATAAGAATATTTGGGACCGCTTGGTCTTTTCTTATCGGGTTATGTCTAGCAAGAGGTGTACAAAATCAAAACCAGAAATCTCACTGAACTGAAGCAGTCCATTAAATAGATAGTTGAGGCAATCCCGAATTAGGTGTCGCATATGCGTGGTTGAGCATGGAGAAATAATTAATTGTTTAAATAAAATAAAATTTTCTATACAATAAAAAAAATAAATGCATTTGACTAAAAAGAAACTTATTACGGTTAGAAACTTATTATAGGCAGAATATCTTCAAATTATATGCAAAGTCGTTTGCGCATTGTATATATACGAATCTGTAGGCGTACATTTCTTAACATTGAAATTAACATTACTTTTCTCAATTAACATTGAAAATGCTCAATTCTGTTATTTTTCAGTCCCCTGAAGTTAATTGTGGCCAATAATTTTCTGTGGGGAAACACGCTCATCGTTTTCAGTTCCCCTGCGAAAACAGAAATATTTTGATAATGGCCGCACTGTGAACCTTCTCTATAATCTGCATTCTCTGATATTGTGACGAGCACGGATGATAGAACAAAATCGAATCGATGATTAATTACCAGAAGCAACTAGACAGCAAATTTGTAGTTGCCAAAATGTTCTAGAAGCGATATTTTGTTAAAGATCTACTATATAAGGGCTGCCGGATTATGCAGCAAACACAGTTCTAATTAGAGTATTGCCGAGTGTTGAGTTGGAAACTCGAATAGCGGGCAATAAGTGTTGATATTCAATACTTAATCAAAAAAATAAATGTACTAGCTCCCAATTAATTTTTGCTTTTATAATATAACTAGTAAGCATGGCATCACAGAAGATTTTCATTCTATTTAAATATTTTTTTGATAGGATTTCAGTTTGGCCCTTCCTTCTTTATCAATTGCAAACGTCAGACCTCCTGAACTTTGACAGTTGCCCAAATTCAGGAAGTTTTAACGTTTAGCAATTGCTCTCTCATTCCCAGTGAGAGATGAATTGGGCATGAATTTTATACAACACTTTCAACAGCATCAAGTTCTACTAGCACGTTTTGCGGGTTGGCTTTAGTATACCGTCCCACACTTTCGGGAATAAAATGGGCATGGGCGTATAGAGGAGATCCTCAAGATCAAGAATATATATAGATATAGGTGCGGGAAACTTATAGTTTTGGAGATATTTTCGTTTAAAGTTGAAAATTTTAACTATGTAAAGTACGTATTTTTGCAATTTAAAATGAATTATACACTTATATTTTTCACTTTTATATCCACTAACACTTGACAAATTCGTTCTCAGACATTTTTTTTTATATAAGATGCTGCAATAAAAGCTTTATTTCAATTTTAAATCATTCTTCAATTTTATTAGTTTTGACAATAACAAAGGTTGTAAATGTAAAAACACCAGTGTTGTTATACTAATATATTTTGCAAACGAAAAATAAAATAAACAGAGAGTATACCCTAGGTACAGGAACCAACGTAAAATAATTTCTGCGCGTAAAAACCTCGATACACCCCGGTGTTGGATCGATCAGGGTAGTTTCTTTGAGCGCGGCCGAGCCTCCTACGCAAAAAGTAGTTCTGAGCACAAAACTTGATACACCCGGTATTGGATTGACCAGGGTTATTTTTGCAGCGCTGCCGAAGGACCTTGGTACACCCGGTGTTGGTACACCCCGGTTTGGATTCCTGTATTTGGGGTATTATCTGTTTTCATTTTTCAGTTCAATTACAAAGATGTTGATGAGGTAACACTGGTTATTTGACAATTTGCAACCTTTGTTATTGTCAGAATTAATTGAATTTAACATTAATTTAAATTTTGAATTGAACCATTTTGCACTATATAATGTAAATAAATGTGTACAAACGAATTAGTGAAGTTGTTAGTGGATATAAAAGTGAAAATAAGTGTATAACACTTTTAAAATCGAAAATTTCGTACTTTAAATAATTTAAATTTTCAACTTTAAACGTAAATATCTCCAAAACTATAATTTCCCGCTGCTATATTCTAGTTATATATTCTTGATCTGGAGGATCTCCTCTATCCGCTCATACCTATTTTATCTCCGAAAGCCTTCGACGGTATACAACTACTTGACTAACAACTACTAAAGTTTCCCTTTTGTACGCATATTATGCAAATAATCGCAACACTAAATTTTGTTTGCACATTAGCAGAGTATCTGCAAATATGTAACACACAGCTGTACTGGTTCAATTATTACTTAGTTCTAACGCACCATTACTTATTATATATATTATCGATTAATATACACATGGATGAAATGATCCGAAACTCTTTGAATCGAGAGAGCCTGTAAAGCCACATTTTTATAACATTTGACAGTAAGTGCCATATTTTAATCACAAAGATTTTCAAAATTAACGTTTAAAACTAAATTTAACAAAATATTTAATTATTCAAAACACAAGTTTAAATAACTAAACACGATCCTTATTTCTTTGATATACTCAATAAACAAATATCTTTGATAATTTATCGAGTCAAGTTTACATAACATTGCTGGGAATTCTAACCAAAATAAGTATATACGTTGGCAATTGGTACTGCTTAAGCAAAACAATACTCTGCGACAAAATACCGCCAAAAATCTGATCTCAAAATTACCCACTGATTTCGCAATTTATTTCTGCGGGATTCTTAGTGGTAGGTCATTATTTTGTTGTCATCTGTTCAGTAGCTCATGAACTCGTGTTTTTCTTGCAGCACTGAAAGTTTATGAGCTCTCAGAGTCAAAGAGAGTTTCGGATCATTTTATCATCTGTACACTTAATGTTTATGAAATAATCTTTGAATTTATTTATAAAGCGAAACATGAAAAATAACGGAAAACATACAAATTAATAAAGTTTCAAATGTAGAGATGTTCATGCTACTATAAGCTACTACATTTACTACTGTTCAAGAAATGTATACCTAAAATACGTTTCTATTAAGTTGTTTATTTTAATCATCCATTTGTTTGTGTATAAAATATAATAATTTGTCGACAGTCTGAGGTTTAGCAGAGACCGTAAATGAATAGAAAGACAAATGTTAAACCTTTTGAGTATAATTGTAATTCCATGGAGGAACATCGAAAATATAACTCGAAAAGATAAATACCCAACATATAATGCAATGCTATAAAAGACACAACGATATTCCTATATGAAAATCGTTGAGCATACCTATTTAGATTTATGTTTTCAATTTCTATGATATGACAAATTTATAATTATGAAAAGCCTTTTGAATTAAATGGAGGATTACTGGCAAAAACCCCAGAATTCATAATAAAATAACCTTTGATATGCAATTTTCCAACTTATGTATTGCGTTGCGTAAGCAATATATTATGACAAATGTAATAATAAAACTGTGGCTAAGTGGCCGCGTTTCCATTTATATAGTGGCTTAGGTCGTAGGCGTGAAGGAGTTAAGCTCAATCCGAATATACGTTCGAATCGTAAAATACATAAAATTAAAATTTTTTTATTTTATTAATTGGAAATAATTAGCATATCTCAATTCAATTACTTAAATGGAATATTTTACTTTCAGAGATAATTAAAATATTTCAGGCAAATATGTTCATATGTTTAGGTTTATTGAATATTTCCTTATTATGCGTATTTACACAAATGTGATAATCACATATACATTCTTAAATACACGTGCGCTGATGCTTGCTTCTTCTTGCCCCGCACAAGCAATGACTTTTGTCCACACTTTTTGCTTTTTGCGAGTTGAACGATCGCAGACAAGGAGGTGCTCCTTGTATAGCACACTTCCTTATTGCAATGAAATGTTTTGACTAAGTTCAAATCCTATCACATTTTAATATACTATTTTTTATTTTTAATAACCCTTTTTTATTGAATGATATTTTAATTCTATTTTTATATTATTTCCCTCATTATTTATATTTTCTTGTCAGAAGTCGATTATTTTCGTTTTTATTATTTAATTTTTTGGTTATGCGCATATCAAAGAACATCTGTGTATATACATTTGGCTTATAGAGTGGTGTAATTCATTGCGTCGCCTGATAGGATGGTGAAATTTTATTTTCGAACTTGTGCGTTTTCGATGTTCCCTCATCGTTATTAACATTTTAGTACAGTTAACATTAGCTCCTTCTCTATTCATTAACATTCTCTGGTCTTAGTGTTGTGCTCCTTTGTGATATTAGCAGAGAATGTAAATGAATAGAGAAGGAGCAAATGCTAAATGAAATCCTTTTGAGTACCAATTTGTAATTCCACATGAGGGAACATCGAAAAATATAACTTCGAAAAAGAAAAATACACCACACAATAAGCAAAATGCTATAAATAGACACAACAAATATTCCTATATGAAAAATCGTTGCGCATACCTATTTAGATTTATGTTTTCAATTTCTATGATATGACAAATTTATAATTATGAAAAGTCTTTTGAATTAAAAAGGAGGATTACTGGTAAAAACCCCAGAATTCTTTTGTATGTGCGTTGCATATTTTACTTCCTGATATAATTAAAATATATCAGGAAAATATGTTCATATATTTAGGTTTATTGAATATTTCTTTATTATGCGTATTTACACAAATGTGATAATCACACATACATTCTTAAATACACGTACGCTGATGCTAGCTTTTTCTTTCCCCGAACAAACAATGGCTTTTGTCAACACTTTTTTGCTTTTTACGAGAAGCAAGTTGAACGATCACAAGCAAGGATATAATAGTTTCAGATAGTTTTTATTAATCGAATTTAGTTTTAAAACGATTATAGGTATGAATTTATGTGTATTTATATATATATATATATAATATATATTATATTACGAAAATAATTCATAAATGCATCAGTATTTTTCAATACAAATTAAGCAACATAATAATATACTAAGACTCCTCAGTTAGAACGCCTCTGTGTATGGTGAAAGTTGACTTATGCTCTTTTGAAATATTGCGATTACCGATTGGGCTGCATTTTCATAGCGTCGTTTTTAGATGAAATGGGCTAAATTGAGAAACTATGAAATAATGATAATAAGTAAACATATAAAAGTACTATGTGCAGTGTGCTTAGAATATATAGACGTAGTTAATGATTTCATATGAATGACAATTTTATATAAATTTTTTAATTTAATGCCATATATAGTGCATAATATGCAAAAATATAAATATTATTTAAACTCGCTAATAGGTCATGTTGCCAATTCTCCTTTCTGAAGGGAACATCAGACAAATTCTTCAATTTCTGATTTTTGGCAAATGTTGTGAGGAAGCTGCTTGTGGGCAACATACAAATGCGAGGATGGTAGGATTTTTCAGTAATTGGCTGTCAAATTGCTAAAATTAGATTTTCTCGTTTTACTCAGATTTCATTCAATTCATTCATTTTATAAACTTAATTTCATATGTAGAATTCTATATAGAAACCAAATTTAGTTTACAGGCGCACAGAAAAATAAGCGCAGCGCAAGTTATGAACAGGCAGAGTTAATATCATTTTGATAGAAAAGAAATATATTTCACTTTCACTTAGTGCAAGTTCTTTATTCATAATCTTTAGACTATGGATTTATAAATCTTAGTATACTTATACTATTAGGCTGTATATTAGTTATCATTTATAACAGATAGAACTATTCATTTCTATTATTATATTTAGGTTATTATTATTAGTACATTCTATTATTATAATAATTCTTACTCTCTGATATTTATATTTTACAATTATTATTATTGTACATTCAGTCTATGACAAGCTGATAGATATGTTACAAACTATTTTAGTATATATTTATATCTAATAAGTGTTATATCTTATATATAAATATTTATATGCATGTATGTATATACATATGTATATTTATAATATACATATGTATACGGTGTAATATAATTAACTCTGTGTTAAAATAGAATATCACTCATTTCAGACATCTATAAACTGAAGTCAGCGTAGTCTAATTTGAATATTTCTCGAAATTTCTTTACGTTAGTTAATTGTTGTCGTGCAGATAGATATATCAATTTTTACATCATGAACAAATTAACTAGAATAGTCCAATATTAATTAATAGGATAAAATAAATTAAGAGTGTTCTTCTCATAGTATTAAAAACTTACATTATTTGTATATTATAATTTATAGATTACAATTTCAGAAATAATATATTCAATATTTCTATTTTTTCATTTTCATGGCATAGATTATATCTTTTATTTCTTATTCATGTTATCGTATATTTATTATCATAATAGTTAGTATGGTCATATGGTATTGTAATTGAACATTGTTCTTACCGCCATCCCTCCATATATGAACATTATCAACTATAATATATACCAATGATCTAATATTTTAGTAAAGGGATTATTATTTCTTATCACGTTACTTGGGCTTTGTCGGTTCATAATATCACCACGTCAATCACATTTAATCTTAATGTCCTTGCAATATTAGTTTCCTATATAGTTTTCCAATTTGATGATTGTGAAATTATTATTGACATAGATTATTTTAAGCTCAATTTTCCGTGTTTTAAATGCACATCACGATTCAAATTATACATTTAGATTTATTTGTTATTATTACGATATTTATAAATTAGTCACAATGGCACTAATTAAAAATACACAGTGGATTAGGTATTTAAGATATTTATTATGAGATATTCATGATTTCCGTTTAATAGTATCTTTAATATCTTCAAGCTAAAGTCCTCACACCCACAAAGACCCTCTGTTTATGCAAAATCGTGTGTTTGTGTATTCTAATGTCTTCATATCTTCCCTAATTATTAATGTTTCTGTTATACGATTGGATCTAAAGTTTCTAGGATTTTCTCAAACTAGTGACATCTAATTTGTCTTGTATGGTGTATTTTCTAATTAACTGGTCAATAGACCTGATTATTTCTATTAGTGTCATCGTGGTCTAGCCGGTACCTGTTATACCAAATTTCAAAATGAGCCTAAAAATTACGGGCACTTTGATGAATGTCTCGTATGTATTGTTATGTTTTCAGTGCTCTATATTTTATAAATGGAGAATACTTTCTTCCTGGATAAGTATGTTACTCGTATCTTGTTCTGATGTATATTTCATAACGCACTAATTGCGAAGTTGGCTATATATGCAGGTAGGTAAAAAGGAAATAGCAAAGTTTATGACTCTTATTCTTGCATTGTGTACTTGCTTCTAATGTTAACCTTATTGTATACTCTCCCTCACTGTTAAACGTGGTCTCGGATCTTCACTTTCACTGTTTCTATATTTTGTTGCACACTTATTACGTCGATCTGTTGTCTATATATAATTATCACCTGTTTATATATAATTTTTCTGCTTTTAGTTATGATATTTTAGTGTTTAATCCTGCTTTTTGCTCAAGATACACTTGATGGTATTTCCCTATTCGAAAATATGTCTTCAGTTTGTATAGCTGGAAGAGTGATAGTTATCTATGTATTCTCGAACAGCGTGTGAAATTTCTATCACCAGGCGCGGTTTGTTTATCAATACTAAACTTTGACAAAGTTCATAATTGTGCATTGTAGCGTTCTCCAGCGTTGAGTTGGAAGTGATGTACTGGAGTAATGATGTTAATTATATCTAATAATGTATAAGATTTACTATGTTCATTAAATATACTCTTGTATCAGTCATAAGTGAATTCTCATCTTCGCTAACACCTTTGTGATATTTCTCTATTGATTCACGTGCAATCTATCTTTGTAGTTTACGTTCACCTAAATAACAAATAATTGGAAAGTACTATCTATGAGTAAGATACACAGCATAATTTTATAGAAATATGTCCATTCGTATATTCTCCTCTCCAAGTTGTGATGGAGTTTTCTAATAGGTTTGTAATTTGGTTTCTTTCGTATGTTGTGCTGTAGACATATTTCACAGCCTCGATAAAGTTACGACACATTCTTAATATTGGGCTCAGTAATGGACAACAAATTTCTTGGCTATTATTTTGCTAGTGCTGGTGAGCGCTTGATCTGTTGTGTGACGATTTCTCTTTGTTCGTTTATGGAATTACGGTCATCATAACTCTCGTCGCCCAAATTCGCCTGAAATTATAGTTTGGGAAGTGGACATAACCTCTTTACAGTGAATATAATTCCTCAAATCTATCTTCATCGATAGTAATTTGGATTCTAAGTCATCTTTAAGTTAGATATAAATCACGGGTACTTATAAATATTCCGCTAATCTCGCCGAATATTTTGATTGAGGACTTCATTCCTCTTCTTATCTGTAAACATAGTGTTGATTTTGAAGAGTTAAGTCGCTTGTTAACTTTTCATAGTTTTCGACAGGAACTTTGTAGTAGTAGATCGAACCAATTTGGATTGTGATTTGCTGACGCGAAAGCGACATCTACATCGACATTCTGAGTGTCAGGTTTATAGAAACGCTCCATATTCTGATTAAATTTTCAACCTTTTAAATTGTATTTGGGTTTTTCTCAATGAAACATATCAAAGTATATCGTTAGATTTGTAAATCGCCACGCCATATAAATAATACCTAAGTTTGTATAAAGACCATAACAATATAAAATCCTTCTCATAGTACTATATAATTTGCTCCATGTTTATTTAATTGCTAAAATAAATGCAATAGTTACGATTTGTGCTAAAACTGACCAAGCACATGCTGCATCTTGTTATAAAACACAGTTTGCCAGAAATCAGTTCGGTAAAGGTTCAACCTGTTCTTGTAATGCTTTTTATTTTTGCTTTTACGAGAATCAAGTTGAAACGATCAATACAAGGAGGGTTGGGCGCACTGCCAATAATTATTTCAATAGTTTTATAATCAATTTAAGTTTAAAAGGACGTGTAGGTATTTAGTTTATATGGTATGTATATATATATCACAATAATATATAATTATATTACGAAATAATTCTCGGTAAATGAGTAGTTTTCAATACAATATAAGCAACAAATCTAATATATCAGCAGTCTCCAGTCAGAACGCCTCCTGATGGCTGGTCACACCAACGACACACGCAGTTTCGGCCACACATTGTTATTTGAAAACGAAAACGAACTTGTCGACAACATACAGCACATCACAACAGCCGCATACATATTGACGCCAAATTTCGCAGTCGTCAGGAGTTCCATTCACACTCTGTTCTTGCAGGGTTGCTATTTGAAAGTTGACTTATGCTCTTTTGAAATGCCTGATATACAGATGGGCCTGCATTTCATAGCGTCAGCTTTAGAAAAAATTGCAATTGAAACTATGAATAATGATATAATAACATATAAAGTACTATGCAGTGTGCCTTAGAATATTATATAATAGTTAATGATTTCTATATGGCAATTTATACGGTCTAATTTAAGTGACATATATATGCATAATAGCAAAAATAAATAATGTTAACACTCGCTAATAGGCACGCTGTGCTATTCCTCCTTTCTGAAGGAAATCAGACAATTCTTCAATTCTGATTTTAGTCAAATGTTAGTGAAACTGCTTGAGGCACTATGCACAATCGAAGGGGATGGTAGGATTTTCAGTGTGGCTATCAGATGTCCTAAATGAATTTTCTCATTTTCTTCAATTCCATTCATTCATTCATTTATAATACAATTTCGCCTGCTGCGAGGAATTCCTATCTAAAACCGAATTTGGTTTACCAGGCGACCGAAAAATGAGTCGCGGCGCAGGTTATAGACAGGCGATTATATCGTTTTGTCGTAAGAAAAGAAATTGTTTTCCAACTATCGCACGAAGTGCAGTTCTTATCGAACTTATAGACTAACTGATTTACATCAATCTTAGTTCTACTTAATACTATTAGTAACGTATGATGTATTTTTACTGTAACGATAGAACTAATCGTTCTAATATTTAATTTGGTTTTATTGATAAGTACATTTCTATTGTTATATGTCTTATACTTAGATATTTATATTTTACAATGTGTTGTAACATTTCAGAGTGTTAGCTGGATAATATGTATTACATAGGCTTATTTTGTATTAAGTATTTAATGTCTAATGAAGTGTTATGTCACTTATATGATAAGTAAGAAGTATGCATGTATGATATACATGTTGTTAATGTTTATGTAATGTATATGTTAATGCGGTGTTCAGCGCTATGTCGTCTCTCCCCATGTTAAATAAATGTCCATTCGAGAACATCTGACTGAGTAATGCGTAATTCTGTTTCAGAATATCTTCAATTTCTTTTACGTTATTATTTTTGTATAGTCGATAGATAAGATATTTTTACAAACATGAATACACGATAAAATTCTATACTAATAAAATAAGTATCAATAAATTTAAAGGGTGTTCTTCTATATGGTATTAAAAACTGATTTTATTGTATATTACTAAATTATAATTACGTTTCAGAACGATAAATATTCAATGGATTTTCATATTTTCATTTAGAGCATGGATTACTAATCTTTATTCTTGTTCATAGTTTATATGTTTATATTATCTGGTGGTTGCTATGTCATATGGATTAGTCATGTGACCATTTAGTTCCTGCCATTCACATATAACATTACAGCTATATATACCATGATCTAATATTTATAAGGATATTATTTTCCTTGTACTGCCGTTACATTGGACTTTTTGTCAATAATATTATGGTATTACGATTACTTTTAATTCATTTGCAGATATTAGTTCATATAATTTTGACAATTGATAGATTTTGTGAAATTAATTCATTTAGGCAATTTTATTTT
>NW_021650589.1:314-32610 GCF_001188975.3 Bactrocera oleae | reverse complement strand
TTTAAAAGGAAAGCAAAATGTAATTACACAAATTTAAACAAATTTTCACTTAATTAAATGCTTGTTCCTCCTAAAAGTTCTATTGTACGTATTTTCCACCAAGAACATTTGGAAATATTCAAAATGCCTAAATAAAATGAAAATTAACAAATATATAACTATATTTGAATCAACTTAATAATAACTTATTTATATTATATTTGAAAACTCTTCATATTTATTTTAACTCTAAAAGAGTTATTGCACATTAAGAAATTAATAGTTGTAAGCTGGGAAACACAAGCACATGCAGTTAATAAGAAAGTCGTGCTATAAGCCGTACGAGGAGGATCTGGTGCCACCTGATAGTAAAGGTGGTATTTATTGAAGGAGACATTCAAGTGCATGATCATACTTAGATGCGACTTAAACGTGCATCACACAGTCTGGGGCAGCTCAAATGTCAACGAGATAGAGGTGAGTGCTCTTCAATTACCTACTACTGAATAGAGGCGACACAGAAGAAGGAAAAGCTGGCGGCAAGCATTTATACACGATACGGTAAAATCACGCCACGTAAACAACACAACGGCATTAAGGCACGGAAACACGCTACTTATAATACATACGCCATTCTAAAGCAACATTATGCGCGAACAACGCGCAAGCAAGCAACCCACGGTTTGGCGGAAAGCTAGCAGGTCGATTAGCAGCAGTCAGCACAGGATCGACTGTAACAGCGAACGCCATCGTACGGCACGCCAGATTCAGCAGAGTCGATCCTCTGCTGTCTTAGTGCCTTGCTGTGAACGCTGTTCATAAAGGCGAGCTCGGTAGGAGTTGATCCTCTGACCGACTCAACCCTTAACTTCGATCGCCAACACAGTCTCTTGTGGTCCGGTGCGGTTTTTCACGGCTATACATCGAGCGCCGGCAGAAACATCCGAGCGTCAACGCACGCAGCAGGACACGTCGTCTGCCGACGCGAATGCCGGCAGAAGCATCTGTTCGTCATCGTAGCACTCATGAGCGTCAACGCATGCAGTAGATATCGTTGGTTCAAGTTTACAGGAACGCTGGCAGAAACTCGAGCGTCATCGTTATAGCACAACATGAGCGTCAACGCATTCGTAGAAGCATCGAAGCCCACGGTGCCGGCAGAAATACCCGAGCGTCGTCGTCGTGGCACACGAAAGATCAACGCACGCCGCAGAATCAGCGTCGAAGCCTACACGAGCGCCGGCAGTAAAATGCACACATACTACAATAACAAAGCACGATTGTAGAAAGTCTCATTTACAAATTTATTAAAATTTATTCTGGACAGCGAAAGCATACCTCACCAAATTAGAAGAGCAGGAGCAGAAAAACTTCGTTACAGGTAATCCATCCATTGGTTACAGAAAACTGGTTGATCGGTTATTTGTTAGGCAGCCTTTTCCTTTCAAATAAAACTTTTGAAACTCTAATTTAAATTTTATTTATTTAATGTACATGTTTAATCATAATGGTTCCATTTTTCAGTTCTATTTTTACAAACTATTAGCTTTTTATTTAGCTTATATATAAGCATTTGTGTAACATATGTATGTATTGAACGATTTCTAGTAAATCGTCTAATTAGGCTCACTTGAGCTCGATCACTGATTGTGCTAAATAAAGTCCAATTTAATAACCATACTTATTCTAATTTAATTCCAACCACTTAACACTTATTACTCATTATTCGAACTTACAACTTTGTTTGAGTCTCACTGTTTAACATCAAACAGTTCCACTGTCTATTTAGTCCAGTCATTATAGTAAGTTCACCTCGGTATTCAGATACCTAGCTGTAAGTCTGTAACATTGTATATTGATTACCCTAAAGTTGTCTCAAACCTACATATGGTAGTGTAATGCAACTATTAAATCAAGGTCAAAGGTCACAAATTCGGTTTTGCGCTTTTTGTAAATATCTCATTTCCTATGGGTTTATTGCTATTGTTATTATTATCAATATTATAGAATACAAAATTCTACAATTTGTTTAAAATTTTTCATACGGTGAACCGTTTTTCGAGGATAGAGGCCTTAGAGCGCGCGGTCACAGCATCACTTCAGGTCAACTGGTGCCTGATCAATCAAGGATATAAATACTTGTCACCCTTATTAACTATTATATTATAGTTTATCATTTTCTTCATGCCTAAATCTTTATCTATTCAATACTGATCACCGTTTCCTAAAATTAAAAATAATAATGAAGGAAACTAAATCTTACTATAATTATATTCCCATTAACACTAATGACATTTTAATTTAGAAATAATTATGCATCTTCTTAAAATCTGTAAATTTGTAAATACTAGACAAGATATTGATTTACTCATCATTTTAAATGGGCGTACACCAACTTACGAACAAGAAATTTTCTTTAAAAAGTTGAAAGGCAATGTAAAACGGAGATATACTGACCAAACTTTGATAATTATCTCATCTAAACACATATTTTATTTCTGCACGCATTAAGTGGATGTGACACAACTTCTGCGCTTTTTAAAAGGGAAAAACATTTTTAAAAGTTTTATGTAAACTGAGCAATTTGATGAACTAGCTGCAGCATTTGAGGAGGAAGAAATTGTTCGGCCAACGCGCAGTTGCTCATCACTATTTCGAACTTGTATATTATCAAGTTCAAACTTGGTTAGGCATGATTTGGAACCCCAGTATGGGGTTGGGCAATGCGAAACGATTTTCTGGAGTTTATCATGACAATTTTACCACCTGCCCAGAACATTTGCTAAATACATAATTTTCTGTAACTTGCAGGATAGGGTTCGCGATGCGGATGTGGATGCAGGAAAGCGGGCTTGCAATGCTCTTTAGCTTGTCGCCAATGTAATGTGGGCAAGTTTATCAATAGTTTCTAACATCAGAGCGACATTAACGAAGATGAACTTTGACCCCGGAAATCATGGAAGAATTTGAAACAAATGTCGTTGAAGACGATAATGAAGACCAGTTTGAAATTTACTAGCAGCCGGAAGACGACGATGAAGAGTGAAGACGATTATTAAATTATAAATTGAAGTTTTGTACCTTTATTCCATTTTTACTTGTAATAAAAGAAATGGCTGAATTATATTTTTAATAAATTTTTATATTTTATCATGTAAGAAGTTAATATTAATAGATTTAAATTAAATATAATCTCTATATTTTTATTAACAATTCTGCAATTTCATGGGCAGGTAAGTGTTGTTAAATAAATTAATACTGAATAAAAGTGGATAGGTTAGAAATGATAAAATATAATATAATAGTTAATAAAATTTCGACAAATATTTATAATCATTGATTTATCGATAGGTTCATCAACTATATATGGCGCGTTTTGATCGGAGGCACCGGTTGACCTGAAGTGATGCCAGACCGCGCGCTCTAAGTTCTATTCGAAAACGGTTCACCGTATGAAAATTTTAAACAAAATTTGCAGAGAATTTTGTATTCTACAATATTGATAATAAATACCAATAGCAAAACCCATAGAAATGAGACATTTGTAAAAAGAGTGCAAAACTGATTTTGTGCCTTTATCTTGAAATTTATCAGTTGCGTACACCCTACCATATGTAAGTTTGGAGCCAACTTTAGGTGTCATATACAAGTATTTACAGACTTACAGCTGGGTATCTGAATTCGAGATTTTTACCTATAATTTGCTTAAATGCACTGGACACTTGCTTTTGCACTTATCGTCGGTTCCATTCGTGTGTTCGTCACAATATGTATGTTATTGTATGTATCCAAGTAATTTATGTTTATATCTATGTTCACCGACACAAATCAGGTTATAGATTAAAGAGGTTTTCACGCGAAAACTTGTGTTTTCATCCATACAAACTGTCAACGAAAACACAGTTTTCGCTGAAAACCTCTTGAAACTTTATATTCCACTCATTATAATCGGTGCCTGCTCTAGTTTACCGATATTAGAAGACATATATTTTGCCAGTCTAAATGTCAGCGACAATTTGTTATACATTCCATAATTGGACTAAACATATTCTACAAGAAACTGAGGTTCACCAATACTATTCACTGATTGGAGAAAGAGGTCGCAGAGTTACTGAGGAGATGAATTATGAAAATTTATTTTATATTTCATATTTTATTATATTTTTGTTGCATTCCTTTACATTTAAGCATATTATTATAGCTAATTTTGATTAAAAGTTTGAATTATTAAAGAAATAAAATTATATTATCTACTGCGCAAAAGAATTTTCACTTGATAGCGTTTCAGTCAACTGACACCAGTTATGACGGTAGGTAGATATATAGAATTAATTCCGAATACCATGTGTTAAAGAGAGATGCAAACTCACACATATTGCATTAGCTTATAAGTTTTGCGCAAGGCTCTAATAAAATGATAGAACTTTGACACAAATTTTTCAAGAGGATCGTCATATTACCCATCAGGATGACCGTCACTGTTCTGTAGGGTACATACGAAAATGTAACAAATAGATATGTGAAGTGTCAATGAAAAACTCATCGAAAACACACAATGTCGGTCTGAACGATCTTACTCTACTAACCACAATTGTGTTTTCAAGAGGATTTCAATTGGTGTGAACATAGTATATCTATTAAACTTCGCATAAAGAGTTGACGTCCTGCACGATGCAAACTCAGCCATTTTCACTAATACATGCAAAATGTTCCACTTGGTAATGATTATCTCAAAATTCCTGCCACTAAACTTACAACAGTGACAGTCATCTGACCGGTAATATGACAATAAAGTTAAAAATTTTATCAGCGCAGAACAGAAATTTCTTAAGAGCCCAGCAAAAACTTAACATTACGGGTATTCAATTGATTCACTATATATCTAACTGCTCCCATGTGTTTTTCTGAGTCATTGCTGTCCATAAATCCATCATTGCTAAAAATTGTCAGTTATGACTGAAACTCTATCATAGCTGCACTTTGCCATTTACAAGTATGAATTTAATCTTAAGTGCAAAATTCATTTGCGCAGTAGATAATATAATTTTTATTTCTTTAATAAATTCAAAGCTTTTAATTGAAATTAGTTATAATAATAAACATATACATATTTATACAAAAAAGGAGTGTAAAAAATGTAATTCAATAATAAATTCTAAACAGAAATTTTCACTTAATTCCATGCTTGTTCCTCTCAAAATTTCTATTGTACGTGTTTTTCCAGTTCATGAATATTTCGAAATATCTAAAATGCCTAAATAAAATGAAAATTAACTAAATATATATAACTATATTTGAATTTAATAATAACTTACTTATATTATATTTGAAAATCTTCGTTATTTATTAGTTTTAAATTCAAAAGAGTTATTGCACATTGTTGAAATTAATACATGAAATTGTTTTCATCAATAAATACAATTGAATTCTACCTGGTTTTATATATTCATTTGATTTTGGTTTGCTGATTATTTCAATCTATATTAATAATGTAATTACAATAATGATATATATATTTTTCTTACTTAAATTGTTACGAAAAGTAGATTTATCAAGCAACTGTTTATATTATACGGGTAAATATAGTCTCCTGGGGAACAGCACCCAAAAGGGTCGGTAGTAACGCCCATTGCATCCTCAGAGGTGGTGAAACATTATAATATGTACAAACTTGGTTTCTGAAAATATTTTGATAGTTTTCATTAATGTTTTGCATTGCAAATACCAGTTCAATAAAGTTATATTATCCAAAGTAATTTTATTTACATCGTGTCAAAAGGCAGATCTCGATCAGGTGATTCAGTTGTTACACACATAGGAAAATAGCTGATTCTTTGTTATTTGTATCATACAATGATGCTTTGTATGTATATTACAAACTAAATTTTCCTTTAACAATAATATTTATAAAATTTACTAATTATTTTAGATTAGATTTCAACTATTAGCATTTATACGTTACAAACTAAATTTTCCTTCTTATAATATTTTTTTGGCTAACTTATATATATAATTATTTTTTTGTTAAATACCTTATGTATGGTTTATAGATAGTTAGAATTGGTTGTTAAACTTTTATAGGATACAATAATAGTTACATTAATTTACTAATTGTTAATATTCGCATATTAAGTATATACATACATGTATCCTAATTAAACAATAATTTTTTAAATTAATTAATTTAGTACTTAATACTAATAGGTAACTTAAATGATATAATTTTAAAACTAAAAAGGTGATACAGAAGTCCAGAAATTTGCAAAAATCTAAAATTAATTAAACTTCATTTCTATTTGTTAAAGTAAAATATTTTCATTATCTATGTATAATATATAAAGAAGGATGCGTATATTATGAAATCGATAGACTCAGAAACTGTATGACCGATTATTATGAAAATTGGTGTGTATGTATTTGTGACAAATGTGGCGCTGGAAGTGCTAATAAGCAATCCAGGTCCGCCACCGTCATGTACAGATGCCGGCTGGTACCAGGGCCAGATTAAATGATTGCATGCGGATGACGAGAGATTGTCGCACTATATACAAAAGTTGCTAGATAAAAAGACATACCATCCAGACCAAGGGCAAGGGTATGGATCCCGGCTACACCATCACAGCCGATCAGATTGTGCAGCTCATAAGAGCCTGCAACCTGAGTCTGCCCACGGAGGGTGAGGTTCGTCAAGGTATTTCCACGATAGCGTAGCAGAATCTGGCGTGGAGACCAAAGGCTACGATGCAGATTCTGCTGTTACTAACAAAAGAATCCATCGAACGCTGGCGAAAGTGGCGGGGAGATAAACTACGGATCCACGAAAGGAGTATTACGCCGTACAAGTCGGACGTCGATGCTGCTAGCAACGGAAAGCGAGACATGCGAAGTAGTGAAGATCCTATGGAGTCCGAGCAATGTGGAAAGTGTAGAGGCGAGGTTCTTCCGAGTTTGAGCTTGCTGCCAGACTCGTTTGTATATACTGAGAGAGAGTTTTGCTACCTCAGGAAGACGCAGAAACAACATTAGTTAATGCGTGTTCTACACCATCTTATCACAGCAAACTTGCCTACAGTCTAATTAACTGCGTGGCAATAGAACAGCCTGAGTTTGTCCTCATTCAGGAGCCATGGGTTAATGGAGGGCGATGGTAGACTGAGGACACCGAGCCATAAGTTATTTATGGTTAATAGTCATACAATCAGGAGCCTGTATAATGGCAAAGAAAACCTTAATTTTATATTATATCATTACAGCAACAACGACACAGTAGTAGTGTTGGAGAAACAAGTGCTGCTGCAGTTATCGGCTGGTGTCGTGCTATATGCCGTACGAGGAGATCTGGTGCCACCTCCGATGGTAAAGGCAGCTCAAATGTCAATGACAGAGGTGAGTGTCTCGCAATTACCAAGCACTTAGCTAGAGGACACAGAAGAAGGGAAAGGAAAATATGGGCATTTATACACGATACGGTAAAATCACGCCACGTAAACAACACAACAAGTATTGGCCTGCAACGGGAAACCACGCCACTTTTTAGCAACATACGCCATTCTAAAGCAACATGATGCGAACGCGCAAGGCAACCCACGGCTTGGCGGAAGCTAGCAGGTCGATCAGCAGGTAGTCAGCACAGGATCAAATAGTGAACATTACGTACGGCACCACCAGCAGTGAGTCGACCTCTGGCTAGTCTTAGTGCCTGCTGTGAACGCCGTTCGTTAAGGACGAGTTCGGTAGGAAGTTGATCCTCCGACCCATCAACCCTTAACTTTCGGTCGCCACCAGTCTCGGTCCGCGGTTTTTCACGGCTAAGGGCCCGAGCGCGCAGAAACATCCGAACGTCAACGCATGCAGCAGGACATCGTCGTCTAAGCCGACACGAACGCCGACAGAAGCATCCGAACCTCGTCGTCGTAGCACTCATGAGCGTCAACACATGCAGCAGGATATCGTTGTCTAAGCCTACAGGAACGCCGGCAGAAACACCCGAGCGTCGTCGTCGTAGCACACACGAGCATCAACCCACGCTGCAGAATCAACGTCGAAGCCTACACGAGCGCCGGCAGTAATATACTACATACATACATACACACATACTACAATAAATAAAGCACGATTTGTAGAAAGCCCCATAGTTTACAAATTTATTGTAACGAGCCCTGGACACAGCGAGTATACCTCACCAAATTAAAAGATATGGAGCAGAAAAAGCTACGTTACAGGTAACTAATACATTACAGAAAACTGGCTGATCGGTTATCCCGCCCACTTATGGGTTATTTGTTAGGCAATTTTTCCATTCAAATAAAACTTTGAAATTTAAATTTAAATTTTATTTATTTAATGTACATGTTTAATCATAATGGTTCCATTTTCATTTCTATTTTTACAAACTATTAGCTATTTTACTTAGCTTTTAAATATAAACATTTATAAATACATGTATATATTGAACGATTTCTCGATAAATCGTCTACCTTGTATCTACTTTGAGCTCAGCTGATCACTGGATTGTTAAATAAAGTCCCACCTATCAATCCATACACTTATCTCTAATTTAATTCCAAATCATTTTAACACTTATTACTCGTTATTCGAGTTTACAACTTCTTGTTTGAGTCTCAATTGCTCTTAACATCTAACACCGTCTAGTTGCTTTTGGCAATTTATCGTCGGTTCCATTTTCCGTGTGTTCGTCACAATATGTATGTAATTGTATATATCCACAAGTAATTAACACAAACTTCAGATATTTTCACTAATACACATGCAAAATAACCCACTTGGTACCGGTTATTCAAAATTTCTGCATTACCAAACCTTCCTGCTGCGCGCTGGCAGGCTACAACAGTGACAATATCTGACTGATAATAAGGACAATTATAGCTGAAAAATTTTGTCAGCGCGCAGAACAGAAATTTCTTAAGAGCCTTGTGCAAAACTTAACACATGGGTATTCGGAATTGATTCATATCTAACTGCTCAAGGGTTTTCTGAGTCATTACGTCCATAACCATCACATAAAAATTGTCAGTTGCGACTGAAACCTATCATAGCTGCACTTTGTCATTTACATAGAATTTAATCTATGAAAATTTTGCGCAGTAGATAATATAATTTTTATTTCTTTAATAAATTCAAAGCTTTAATTGAAATTAGTTATAATAATATATATATACATATTTATAAAAGGAGCGTAAAAATGTAATTCAATACAAATTCTAAACAGAAATTTTCATCAATTCCATGCTTGTTCCTCTCAAAAGTTCTATTGTACGTGTTTTCCAGTTCATGAATATTTCGAAATATCAAAATGCCTAAATAAAAATGAAAATTAACCAACATATAACTATATCTATATGAATTTAATAATAACTTACTTATATTATATTTAAAACTCGTTATTTATTTATTTTTAACTCAAAAGAGTTATTGCACATTGTTGAAATTAATACATGAAAATTGTTTTAATAAATAATACTGAATTTACCTGGTTTTATATATTCATTTTGGTTTTGTTTAAGTTGATTATTTGACTTATATTGTTAATGTACTACAATAATGATATATATATTTTTCTACTTATATTTGTTATGAAAAGTAGATTTATCAAGAACTGTTTATATTATACGGGTAAATATAGGCCTCCTGGGGAACCGAACACCCAAAAAGGGTCGGTAAATGCATTGCATCCTCAGAGGTGGTGAAAACACATAATATGCAATAAACTTTGGTTTCGAAAATATTTTGATGTTTTATTAATGTTTTCCATTGCAAAATACCAGTTCTAAGGTAAAAGTTATTATCCGGAAAAGTCCTTTATTACATCTCTGTGTCAGAAAGGTGATTTCGATCAGGTGATCTCAGGCTGTGTTACACACATAGAAAACAGCTGATTCTATTTTTATTAACTTATATATAATTATTTTTTTGTTAAATACCTTATATATGGTTTATAGATAGTTTGAATTGGTTGTTAAACTTTTATAGGATACAATAATAGTTACATTAATTTACTAATTGTTAATATTCGCATATTATGTATATACATACATGTATCCTACTCAAACAATACTTTAAATTAATTAATTTAGTACTTAATACTAATAGGTAACTAAATGATAATTTAATAAACTACGGATTCACGAAAGTGAGTATTACGCTGTATTAATGGACGTCGATGCTGCTAGTAACGGAAAGCGAGACATGAAGTAGAGGAAGATCCTATGGAGTCCGGAGTAATGTGAAAGTTTAGAGCAAGGTGAGTGTTCGAGTTTTGAGCTTGCTGCCACCTCAAACTTGTATACTGAGAGAGAGCTTTAAGGATCAGGAAGACGCAGAACAACATTAGTTAATGCGTGTTCTACAACACCTTCATCACAGCAAACTTGTTTCAGCAGTTCTAATTGTCTGCGGCAATAGAACAGCCTGAGTTTGTCCTCATTCAGGAGCCATGGGTTAATGAGGGCGTATTTGCAGACAGGACACCGAGCTATAAGTATTTGCGGTTAATAGTCATAAAATCAGAGCCTGCATAATGGCAAAGAAAAACTCAACGTTTTTATATTACATCATTACAGCAACAACGACAGTAGTAAGCTGCGGAAACAAGCACATGCATTATCGGTGCGTCGTGCATATGCCGTAAGAGGAGGATCTGGGCCACTCCGATGGTAAAAGAGGTGTACGGGAGTACATTTAGGAGGCAGCATCTTAGTGCATCAAACGAGCATCACAGTCTGGGGCAGCTCACAATCAACGACAGAGGTGAGTGTTCTCTCATTACCTACTAAACTGCTAGAGGACACAAGAAGAAGGAAAAAGTAAAATAGCAGCATTATACCACGATAGGTAAAATCAGTACGCCACGTAAACAACATACAACAAGATGAGATCTGACAACGGGAAAAACGCTATTTATGCACTATACGCCATTCTAAAGCAAACATGATAGCGAACGCGCAAGCAAGCAACCACGGCTTGGCGGAAAGCGGTTAGCAGGGTCGATCAGCAGGCAGTCAGACAGGACTGTAACAGCGAACACACGTACGGCACTAGAGCTCAGCAGTGAGTCGACCTCTGAGCAGTCTTAGTGCCGTTAGTTGTGAACGCGTTCGTTAGTGACGAGCTCGTAGGGAAGTTGATCCATGACCGACTCACCCTTAACTTTCGTCGGCCAAGACCAGTCTCTTGTGGTCCGCGGTTTTTTCACGGACTATACACGACGCCGCAGAACATCGCGTAACGCATGAAGACATCGGTTAGAAGCCGAGATCCACCTCTGTGTACATCATCGTCCGATGTAGCAGGATCATCGTGTCTAAGCCACACGAACAGCCGACAGAAACATCCGACCTCAGTCGATCGTAGCACCTGAGCGTCAACCACAGCTGCAGGATAGTCGTTGAACGCTATCACAGGACGCTGGACAGAAAACTCCCGAGGGCGTCGCCGCCGTTAGTACACACGAGCATCAACCCACGCCAGAATCAACGTCGAAGCCTACACGAGCGCCGGCAGTAAATACTACATACATACATACAACACATATACAATATCAAGCCCGATTTGAGAAGCCCCATGCACAAATTTATTGTAACGAGCCCTGGACACAGCGAGTATACTCACCAAAATTAAAAGAGCAGGAGCAGAAAAAAAAGCTTCGTTACAGGTAATCCATTGGTTACAGAAAACTGTTGATCGGTTATCCCGCCCCACTTAGGGTTATTTGTTAGACCATTTTCATCTAAATAAAACTTTGAAATTCTAATTTAAATTGTTATTTATTTAATGTATGTTTAATTCATAATGGTTCCATTTTCATTTCTATGTTTCAAACTATTTAGCTATTTTAATTTAGCTTTTAAATATAAACATTTATAAATAATTGTATATATTGGAACGGATTCGATAAATCGTCTACCTGTATCTCTTTGAGCTGATCTACTGGATTGTAAATAAAAGTCCCCAATTTAATAACCTAACACTTATCTCTAATTAATTCCAACCACTATGAACACTTATTACTCGTTATCGAGCTACAACTTTGTTTGAGTTCTCAATTGCTTCTTGAATATTCACAATATCCACTGTCTAGTGCCTTTTGGCAATTAATCTCGGTTCCATTTTCCGTGTTCGTCACAATATGTATGTAATTTATTATATCCACAAGTAATTAGGCACATAAAACTCCAGCTATTTTCACTAATAATAATATGCAAAAATGTTCCACTTGGTCCGCGTTATCTCAAAATTTCTGCCACAAAGTCCCTACAACAGTGGACAGTCATCTGACCGATAATATGACTTATCAGGTAGGAAAATTTTTGTCAGCGCGCAGAACTGAAATTTCTACTCTTGATGCAAAAACTTACCATGGTATTCTGGACTGATTCACTATATATCTAACACTGCTCCTCATGTGTTTTCTGAGTCATTGCTGTTCCTAAATCCTATCATTGCTAAAATTGTCAGTTATGACTGAAACCGCTATCATAGCTGGCACTTTTGTCATTATAAGGTATGAATTTTATCTATGAAAATTCTTTTGCGAAATTCAGCTTAATTGAAATTAGTTATATTAATATACATATATATTTATAAAAGGAGTGTAAAATGTAACTAAATTTAAACAGAAATTTTCACTTAATTCCATGCTTGTTCCTCCCAAAGTTCTATTGTACGTTTTCCAGTTCATGAATATTTCGAACATCCAAAAATGCCTAAATAAAAATTAGAAAAATTAATCCAACATATAACTATATTTGACCCATACGAACTTACGAGCATTATATTTGAAAACCCTTCGTTATTTATTTATTTTTAACTCAAAAAGAGTTATTACACATTGTTGAAATTAATACATGAAAATTGTTTTCTTAATAAATACAATTGAATTCTACCTATTTATATATTCATTTTGGTTTTGTTGCTGATTTTAATTTATATTGTTAATGTAATTACAATAATGATATATATTTTTCTACTTATATTTGTTATGAAAGTAGATTTATCAAGAACTGTTTATATTATACGGGTAAATATAGCTCTGGGGAACCTGACCAAAAGGGTCGGTAGCACGCAGACATCAGAACCTCAGAGGTGGTGAAAACACATAATATGCAATAAACTTTGCCTTTGGAAATATTTTATAGCTTTATTAATGTTTTCCACAAATGCCAGTTCACAAAAGTTATTATCCGAAAGTCCATATCTCAAAGCCGAAAGGCAGATTGACTAGGTATCAGCTGTGTTACACATAGGAAAACAGCTGATTCTTTTTGATGCATAACTTATATATATAATTATTTTTATTAAATACCCTTATATAGCGGTTTATAGATAAAGGAATATTGTTAAACTATAGGATACAATAATAGTTACATTAATTTACTAATCATATTAATATTCGCGTTAAGTATATATTATGTATCCTAATTAACAATAATTTTAAATTAATTAATTTAGTACTTAATACTAATAGGTAACTTAAATGATATAATTTTATAACTAAAAGGTGATACTTGACTTCTATTTATAAAAGTGTATATTATATTATCTATATGTATAATATATAAAGAAGATGTATATTATGAAATCGATAGATCTGAAACTGTATGACCGATTATTATGAAAATTGGTGTATATGTATTTGCAGGACAAATGGCGCTGGAAGTGCATTGCTGGTCTGAAAGTCCGCCGCCTGTCATGCTGTGATGCCGGCTGGTACCAGGCCGATGAAATGATTGCATGCGATGATTGAGAGATCGGTCACCATACAAAGCTGCCAGATAAAAAGAGCATACCATCCATCAAGGGCAGCGGTATGGATCCCGGCTACACCATCACAGCCGGATCAGATTATGCAGCTCATGTATCTGCAACCTGAGTTCGCCCACGGAGGGTGGTATTTGACGATAGTGTAGCAGAATTGGCGTGGAATTGCAGCGATGGTGATTCTGCTGTTACTAACAAAGAATTCATCGAAACCGTACGGTTACAAAAGTATGGGGAGATAAACATGAATTCACGAAAGTGAGTATTACGCCGTACAAAACGTCGATGCTGCTAGCAACGGAAAGAAGGCAGCGTAGTGAAGCGATCCTATGGAGTCTCGAGCAATGTGGAAAGTTTAGAGCAAGGAGTGTTCTTCCGAGTTTGTTGCTGCCGTATTCTAAACTTGTATACTGGAGAGCTAAGCGACTTCAGGAAGACGGAAATACCATGAAGGCAATGCGTGTTCGCGCCAAACACCTTCATCATGGCAACCATTTCAGCAGTTCTACTAACTGCGTGGCAATAGAACAGCCTTATTTGTCCTCTATTCAGGTTATGGTTAATGGAGTGCGGCTGGGATTAGACACTGAGCAGTGTTATTTCTATGGTTAATAGTCAAGGCAAATCAGAGCCTGCATAATGGCAAAGAAACCCGGTATCGTTTTATTACATCACACAGCAACACATAGCAGTAGTGTTGGAGAAACAAGCATACGGTTATCGGCTGGTGTCGTGCTATATGCCGTACGAGAGGATCTGCCACCGGCGGTGCGAGGTGGTACGGGACAAGCGAGGCAGCCGGGCGTGCCGAGCATACAGTTCGGGGCAGCTCAAATGTCAACGTAGACAGAGGTGAGGTTCTGCAATACCTACTACACTAAGCTAGAGGACACAAGAAGAAGGAAAAAGGAAAATAGCAAGCATTTATACACGACAATACGGTAAAATCACGCCACGTAAACAACACAACAAGTATTGGTCTGCAACGGGAAACCACTACTTTTTAGCAACAACATACGCCATTCTAGCAACATGATGCGAACGCGCGGGCAACCCACGGCTTGGCGGAAAGCTGGGCAGGTCGATCAGCAGGCAGTCGCGCACAGGACTGTACAGCGAATCACACGTATGGCACCAGACCTGCAGTGAGTCGACCCTCCGCATAGGCTTATGCCTTGTTGTGAACGCCGTTCGTTAAGGATGAGCCTGGTAGGAAGTTGATCCTGACCGATTCCAACCCTTAACTCACGCCAACAGGCCTCAGGTCCGCGGTTTTTCACGGCTATACCCGAGCGCGCAGAACATCTGAACGTGAACGTCGCATGCAGCAGGACACACCAAGCGACACGAACAGACCATTGCGGCTATCCGAACTCAATGTCGTAGCACCATGAGCGTCAACACATGCAGCAGGATATCGTTGTCTACTACAGGAACGCCGGCAGAAACACCCGAGCGTCGTCGTCGCAGCAATAATGAGCATCAACCCACGCTGCAGAATCAATGAAGCCTACACGAGCGCCGGCAGTTATACTGGCATACATGCTGCCACATACTACAATAAATAAAGCACGATTTAGAAAGCCCCATAGTTTACAATGACAACGAGTTCTATACAGCGAGCATAATTACCAAATAAAAGAGCAGGAGCAGAAAAAGCTGCTACAGGTAATCCATTGTTACAGAAAACTGGTTGATTGGTTATCCCGCCCACTTCTATGGGTTATTTGTTAAAATTTTTCCATTCAAATAAACTTTAAATTTAATTTAAATTTTATTTATTTAATGTACATGTTTAATCATAATGGTTCCATTTTTCATTTCTATTTTTACAAACTATTAGCTATTTTAATTTAGCTTTTAAATATAAACATTTATAAATACATGTATATATTGGAACGGATTTCTCGATAAATCGTCTACCTTGTATCTTACTTTTGAGCTCGATCACTGGATTGTTAAATAAAAGTCCCACTTAATAACCATACACTTATCTCTACTCCTAATTCCAACCACTTGTCACTTATTACCAAGTTATTCGCTGAGCTACAACTCTTGTTTTATGCCCCAATTGTTTCAACATTCCAACACTTCCACTGTCTAGTTGCTTTTGGCAATTTATCGTCGGTTCCATTTTCCGTGTTCGTCACAATATGTATGTAATTGTATATATCCACAAGTAATTAACACAAACTTCAGCTATTTTTCACTAATACACATGCAAAAATGTTCCACTTGGTACCGGTTATCTCAAAATTTCTGCCACTAAAGTCCCTACAACAGTGACAGTCATCTGACCGATAATATGACAATTATAAAGGAAAAATTTTGTCAGCGCGCAGAACAGAAATTCTAAGAGCCTTTATGCAAAACTTAACACATGGGTATTCGGAATTGATTCACATATCTAACTGCTTCATGTGTGTTTTTCTGAGTCATTATAACCATAAATCCATCATTGCTAAAATTGTCGTTATGACTGAAACTCTTATCATAGCTGCATTCTTGTCATTTATAAGTATGAATTTAATCTTAAGTGAAAATTCTTGCGCAGTAGATAATATAATTTTATTTCTTAATAAATTCAAAGCTTTAATTGAAATTAGTTATACAATATACATATATACATATTTATATAAAAGGAGGTAAAATGTAATTCAATAAATCAAACAAATTCTACTTAATTCCATGCTTGTTCCTCAAAAGTTCTATTGTACGTGTTTTCCGTTCATGAATATTTCGAAATATTCACAAAAATGCTCAAATAAAATGAAAATTAACTAAATATATAACTATATATTTGAATTTAATAATAACTTACTTATATTATATTTGAAAACTCCTTCGTTATTTATTTATTTTTTAACTCAAAAAGAGTTATTGCACATTGTTGAAATTAATACATGAAAATTGTTTTCTTAATAAATACAATTGAATTCTACCTGGTTTTATATATTCATTTTGGTTTTTGTTTAAGTTGATTATTTCGACTTATATTGTTAATGTAATTACAATAATGATATATATATTTTTTTCTACTTATATTTGTTATGAAAAGTAGATTTATCAAGAACTGTTTATATTATACGGGTAAATATAGGCCTCCTGGGGAACCGAACACCCAAAAAGGGTCGGTAGCACGCAGACATTGCATCCTCAGAGGTGGTGAAAAAACACATAATATGCAATAAACTTTGGTTTCGAAAATATTTTGATAGTTTTTATTAATGTTTTCCATTGCAAATACCAGTTCACAAAAAAGTTATTATCCGAAAGTCCTTTTATTTACATCTCTGTGTCAGAAAAGGCAGATTTCGATCAGGTGATCTCAGCTGTGTTACACACATAGGAAAACAGCTGATTCTTTTTATTTTTTTGGCTAACTTATATATATAATTATTTTTTTGTTAAATACCTTATATATGGTTTATAGATAGTTTGAATTGGTTGTTAAACTTTTATAGGATACAATAATAGTTACATTAATTTACTAATTGTTAATATTCGCATATTAAGTATATACATACATGTATCCTAATTACACAATAATTTTTTAAATTAATTAATTTAGTACTTAATACTAATAGGTAACTTAAATGATATAATTTTATAACTAAAAAGGTGATACAGAAGTCCAGAAATTTGCAAAAATCTAAAATAATTAAACTTCATTTCTATTTATTAAAGTAAAATATTACATTATCTATGTATAATATATAAAGAAGGATGTGTATATTATGAAATCGATAGACTCAGAAACTGTATGACCGATTATTATGAAAATTGGTGTGTATGTATTTGTGACAAATGTGGCGCTGGAAGTGCTAATAAGCAATCCAGGTCCGCCACCGTCATGTACAGATGCCGGCTGGTACCAGGGCCAGATTAAAATGATTGCATGCGATGACGAGAGATCGGTCGCACTATACAAAGCTGCTAGATAAAAAAGACATACCATCCAGACCAAGGGCAAGGGTATGGATCCCGGCTACACCATCACAGCCGGATCAGATTATGCAGCTCATAAGAACCTGCAACCCGAGTGTGCCCACGGAGGGGTGGTATTTGACGATAGCGTAGCAGAATCTGGCGTGGAGACCAAAAGGGCTACGATGCAGATTCTGTTACTAATAAAGAATCCATCGAACCGCTGGCGAAAGTGGCGGAGATAAACTGTTGATTCACGAGTGAGCATTACGCCGCAGCAGTGTCGGACGTCGATGCTGGAATGGAAAGCGAGACATGCGAAGTAGAGGAAGATCCTATGAGTCCTCGGAGCAATGAAAGTATAGACAAGGTGAGTGTTCTTCCGATTTTGAGCTTGCTGCCAGACTCAACTTGTATACTGAGAGAGAGTTTAAGCGACTTCAGGAAGACGCAGAAAACAACATTAGTTAATGCGTGTTTCACAATTAATCTTCATCACAGCAACCAGCTTCAGCAGCCCTAATTAATCAGGCAATAGAACAGCCTGGATTGTCCCCTCATTCAGGAGCCATGGGTTAATGGAGGCAAGGAGCATACATCAGCAGCTCAAATGTCAACGACAGAGGTGAGGTTCTTCAATTACCTGCCTTCAAGCACTTAGCTAGAGTGACACAAGAAGAAGGAAAAGGAAAATAGTACATTTATACACGATACGGTAAAATCACGCCACGTGAACAACACAACAAGTGGCTATCTGCAACGGAAACCACGCCATTTTTAGCAACATAGGCCATTCTAAAAGCAACATGATGCGAACGCGCAAGGCAACCCACGGCTTGGCGAAAGCTAGCAGGTCGATCAGCAGGCGTCAGCACAGGACTGTAATAGCGAATCATCGTCGGCACTAGACGCAGCAGAAATGATCCCTGCCAGTTCTTAGTCTTTGTTAACGCCGTTCGTTAAGGACGAGCTCGGTGAGTTGATCTCCGACCGACCCAACCTTTTGTCTCTAGTCGCCAACCAGCCCTTGTGGTCCGCGGTTTTTCACGGCTACCCGAGCGCGCAGAGACATCCGAACGTCAACGCATGCAGCAGGACACATCGTCGTCTGCCGACACGAACGCTTGTTGCAGCTTATCCGCGAACTACGTCGTAGCACTCATGAGCGTCAACACATGCAGCAGGATATCGTTGTTCAAGTCACAGGAACGCTGCAGAAGCATCCGCTGCCGTCGTCGTAGCACTATGAGCGTCAACGCATGCAGCAGGATGTCGTTGTTCAGTTTCACAGGAACAGCCGCAGAAACATCCGAGGCCGAATGTTGTAGTACAGGATGTCAACGCACGCCGCAGAATCTACACGAGCGCCGGCAGTACATAATACATACATACATACACACATACTACAATAAATAAAGCACGATTTAGAAAGCCCCATAGTTACAACTTATTGTAACGAGCCCTGGACACAGCGAGTATACCTCCTCACCAAAATTAAAAGAGCAGGAGCAGAAAGTTTCTGTTACAGGTAATCCACATTAATACAGAAAACTGCTGGATCGGTTATCCCGCCCACTTCTATGGGTTATTTGTTAGGTACCTTTTCATTCAAATAAAACTTTGAAATTTAATTTAAATTTTATTTATTTAATGTACATGTTTAATCATAATGTTCCATTTTTCATTTATTTTTACAAACTATAGCTATTTAATTTAGCTTTTAAATATAAACATTATAAATATGTATATTGGAACGGGATTTCGATAAATCGTCTACCTTGTATCTACTCTTTTGGAGCTCGACTACTGATTGTTAACAAAAGTCCCAAATTTAATAACCATACAATATCCTAATTTACCCAAATCACTTAACACTTATTACTCGTTATTCGAGCTACAACTTTGTTTGAGTTCAATTGCTCTTAACATTCCAACACTTCCACTGTCTAGTTGCTTTGGCAATTTATCGTCGGTTCCATTTTCCGTGTCTGTCACACAATATGTATGTAATTGTATATCCGCACTAACACAACTTGGCTATTTTCACTTAATACATGCAAAATGTTCCACTTGGTACCGGTTACTTCAAAATTTCTGCCACTAAAGTCCCCACAACAGTGACAGTCATCTGACCGGATACAATATGTGATTAATTATATTGAAAAATTTTGTCAGCGCGCAGAACAGAAATTTCTTAAGAGCCTGTGCAAAACTTAACACATGGGTATTCGAATTGATCTCACTATATATATCTAACTGCTCTCATGTGTTTTCTGAGTCATTGCTACCATAACCATCATCATTGCTAAAAATTGTCAGTTATGACTGAAACTCTATCATAGCTGGGAATTATCACATAAGTATGAATTTAATCTATGAAAATTTTGCGCAGATAATATAATTTTTATTTCTTTAATAACTAAAGCTTTAATTGAAATTATTATAATAATATACATGCTATTATTTATATAAAAGGAGGTAAAATGTAATTCAATAATAAATTTAAACAGAAAATTTTCACTAATTCCATGCTTGTTCCTCTCAAGTTCTATTGTACGTGTTTTCCAGTTCATGAATATTTCGAACATTCAAAAATGCCTGCAAATAAAATTTTAGAAAATTAACTAACATAAGTAACTATATTTGAATTTAATAATAACTTATTTATATTATATTTGAAAACCTTCGTTATTTATATTTATTTTTAACTCCAAAAGAGTTACGTAACATTGTTGAAATTAATACATGAAAATTGTTTTCTTAATACCAATTGAATTTCTACCTGGTTTTATATATTCATTTTGGTTTTGCTTGCTGATTATTTCGACTTATATTGTTAATGTAATTTTGCTACCAATGATATATATATTTTTCTACTTATATTTGTTATGAAAGTAGATTTATCAAGAACTGTTTATATATACGGGTAAATATAGGGCTCCTGGGAAACCGAATCTGTAAAAGGGTCGGTAGCACGGTGACATTGCATCCCTCAGGAGGTGGTGAAAACACATAATATGCACAAACTTTGGTTTCGAAAATATTTTGATAGTTTTTATTAATGTTTTCCATTGCAAATACCAGTTCACAAAAAAGTTATTATCCGAAAGTCCTTTTATTTACATCTCTGTGTCAGAAAAGGCAGATTTCGATCAGGTGATCTCAGCTGTGTTACACATTATTAGGAAAAACAGCTGATTTTTATTTTGGCTAACTTATATATATAATTATTTTTTTGTTAAATACCTTATATATGGTTTATAGATAGTTTGAATTGGTTGTTAAACTTTTATAGGATACAATAATAGTTACATTAATTCTACTAATTAATATTCGTATTAAGTATATAATATTACATGTATCCACCATAATACAATTTTTTAAATTAATTAATTTAGTACTTAATACTAATAGGTAACTTAAATGATATAATTTTATAACTAAAAAGGTGATACAGAAGTCCAGAAATTTGCAAAAATCTAAAATAATTAAACTTCATTTATTGACAAGTAAAATATTACATTATCTATGTATAATATATAAAGAAGACGTATATTATGAAATCGATATAGACCTAGAAACTGTATGACCGATTATTATGAAAATTGCGTGTATGTATTTGCGACAAATGTGGCGCTGAAGTGCTAATAAGCAATCCAGGTCCGGCCACCGTCATGTACAGATGCCGGCTGGCATCAGGGCCAGATTAAAATGATTGCATGCGATGACGAGAGATCGGTCGCACTATACAAAGTTGCTGATAAAAGACATACCATCCAGACCAAGGGCAAGGGTGATCCCGGCTACACCATCATGAAGCCGGATCAGATTATGCCCATAAGAACCTGCAACCCGAGTGTGCCCACGGAGGGTGGTATTTGACGATAGCGTAGCAGAATCTGGCGTGGAGACCGTGGGGCGGTTACGATGCAGATTCTACAGCCACAACAAAGAATCCATCGAACCGCTGGCAGTGGCGGGGAGATAAACTACGGATCACGAAAGTGTAGTATTACGCCGTATTGCCGGACGTCGATGCTGCTAGCATCGGAAGCGAGACATGCGAAGTAGAGGAAGATCCTATGGAGTCCCCGAGCAATGTGGAAGTAGAGCAGGTGAGGCTCTTCTGAGTTTTGAGAGCTGCTGCCAGACTTCGCTAAACTTGCTACTGAGAGAGCTTAAGCGACTCACAGGAAGACGGTGAAACACCATTAGTTAATGTGCGTTCTACAACATCTTCATCACAGCAAACTAGCTTCAGCATTCTAATTAACTGTGTGGCAATAGAACAGCCTGAGTTTCCACTCATTCAGGAGCTATACACGGAGGGCATGAGCATACAGTTCAAAAGCTCAAATGTCAACGACAGAGGTGAGTTGTCCCTCACTTACCTACTAACACTATGCTAGAGGACACAAGAAGAAGGAAAAAGGAAAATAGCAAGCATTTATACACATCAGATACGGTAAAATCACGACAACAACACACAACAACAATATGTCGAAACGGGAAAACCACGCTACTTTATAGCAATATAGGCACATACTAAAAGCAACATGATGCGAACGCGCAGCAGCAACCACGGCTTGGCGAGTAGCAGGTCGATCAGCAGGCGTCAGACACAGGACTGAACATGATACATTCACGCACGGCACTAGACCAGCAGTGAGTTCGATCCTCTGTGCTAGTCTTAGTGCCTAGTTGTGAAACGCCGTTCGTTAAGGACGAGCTCGGTAGGAAGTTTGATCCTCTGACCGACTCAACCTTAACTTTCCGTCGCCAACACAGTCTCTTGTGGTCCGGCGGTTTTTTCACGGCTGACGTTCCGAGCGCCGCAGAGAAAACATCCGAACGTCACACGCATGCTAGAGACATCGTCCGTCTGCCGACACGAAGCGCCGACAGAAGCATCCGACCTCGCGTCGTAGCACCTGGGGCCGTCAACACAATGGCAGGATATCGTTGTCAAGCTTCACAGAGAACGCCGCAGAAACATCCGAGCGTCGTCGTCGTAGCACATGGAGCGTCAAGCACGCGAGAGATCGTCGTGCGGTTACGAACGGCCGCGCAGAAACATCGAGCCGTTGAGGTAATACAGATCGCGTCACACAGGACGAGCATCCGCACGAGACAGTGAACCACACGAAGCGCCGGCATACATACTACATACACTACATAACACATACTTAAATAAATAAGCACGATTTTAGAAAGTCTCCATAGTTTACAAATTTATTGTAACAGTTCCCTGGACACAGCGAGTATACCTCACCAAATTAAAGAGTAGGAGCAGAAAAAAGCTTCTTAGCAGTAATCCATTTGGTTACAGAAACTGGTTGATCGTTATCCCGCCCAACTTCATGGTTATTTGTTAGGTACTCTTTTTCCATTCAACATAAAACTTTTGAAATTCTAAATTTAAATATTTTATTTAATTTAATGTACAATGTTTAATCATACATGGTTCCTTTTCTCATTTCTATTTTTACAAACTATTGGCTATTAATTTAGCTTTTAAATATAAACATTTTATAAATAGACATGTATATATTGGAACGAATTCTCGATAAATCGTCTACCTTGTATACTTACCTTTGAGCATCGAATCACTGATTGTTAAATAAAAGTCCCATTTAATAACCACACATTATCTCTAATTTAATCCAACCACTGTTAACATTTCTTATACTCGTTATATACGAGCTACAACTCTTGTTTGAGTCTCAATTGCTCTTAACATTCCAAGAACCTTCGCACTGTCTATTGCTTTTGGCAATTAATCGTCGGTTCCATTTTCAAAGTGTGTCACAATATTATGTAATTGATATATCCACAAGTAATTAACACAAACTTCCAGCTATTTTCATCTAATAAACGATGCAAAACAAAGTTCCACTATACCGGTTATCTCAAAATTTCTGCCAACTAAAGTCCCGCTAACAGTGACAGTATCCGAATGATAATATGACAATTATACTGAAAAATTTTGTCAGCGCGCAGAACTGAAATTTCATTTAAAGCCTTGTGGCAAAAACTCAAACCATGGGATCGGATATGATTCACTATATACTAACTGTTCCATGGTTTTTCTGAGTCATTGCTTGTCCATAAATCCATTTATTGCTAAATATTGTCAGTTATGACTGAAAACGCTATCTAGCTGCATCTTTGTCATTTACAGTATGAATTAATCTAAGTGAAAATTCTTGCGCAGTAGATTAATATAATTTTATTTCTTTAATAAATTCAAAGCTTTTAATTGAAATAGTTATAATAATATACATATACATAATTTATATAAAAAAGAGTGAAAAATGATAATCTGTCAAATAAATTCTAAACAGAATTTCACTTAATTATGCTTGTTCCTCTCAAAAAGTTTTCATTGTACGTGTTTTTCCAGTTCATGAATATTCGAAATATTCAAAATGCCTAAATAAAATGAAAATTAACTAATATAAACTATATTTGAATTTACATAAATAACTTATTTATATTATATTTGAAAACCTTCATTATTTATTTCTCTATTTTAACTCAAAAGAGTTATTGCACATTGTTGAAATTAATACATGAAAATTGTTTTCTTAATAAATACAATGAATTCTACCTGGTTTTAGTATATCATTTTGGTTTTGTTTGCTGATTATTTTGACTTATATTGTTAATGTAATTACAATAATGATATATATATTTTTCTACTTATATTTATATGAAAGTAGATTTATCAAGAACTGTTTATATTATACGGGTAAATATAGGCCTCCTGGGGAACCGAACACCCAAAAAGGGTCGGTAGCACGCCCACATTGCATCCTCAGAGGTGGTGAAAAAACACTTAATATGCAATAAACTTTGGTTTCGAAAATATTTTGATAGTTTTTATTAATATTTTCCATTGCAAATACCAGTTCACAAAAAAGTTATTATCCGAAAGTCCTTTTATTTACATCTCTGTGTCAGAAAAGGCAGATTTCGATCAGGTGATCTCAGCTGTGTTGCACACATAGGAAAACAGCTGATTCTTTTTATTTTTTTGGCTAACTTATATATATAATTATTTTTTTGTTAAATACCTTATATATGGTTTATAGATAGTTAGAATTGGTTGTTAAACTTTTATAGGATACAATAATAGTTACATTAATTTACTAATTGTTAATATTCGCATATTAAGTATATACATACATGTATCCTAATTAAACAATAATTTTTTAAATTAATTAATTTAGTACTTAATACTAATAGGTAACTTAAATGATATAATTTTATAACTAAAAAGGTGATACTTCATTTCTATTTATTAAAGTAAAATATTACATTATCTATGTATAATATATAAAGAAGGATGTGTATATTATGAAATCGATAGACTCAGAAACTGTATGACCGATTATTATGAAAATTGGTGTGTATGTATTTGTGACAAATGTGCGCTGGAAGTGCGACATATCCAGGTCCGCCACTGTCAGTGTAATACAGATGCCGGCTGGTACTAGGCCAGATTAAATGATTAATGCGATGACGAGAGATCGGTCGCACTATACAAAGCTAGGATAAAAAGACATACCATCCAGACCAAGCGGGCAAGGGTATGGATCCTGCCACCATCACAGCCGGATCAGCTATGCAGCCTATAAGAGCCTGTAACTCCGAGTCTGCCCACGGAGGGCTGGTATCGACGATATGTAGCAGAATCTGGCGTGGAGAATTAAAAGGGCTACGATGCAGATTCTGCTGTTACTAACAAAAGAATCCATCGAATTGCTGGCGAAAGTGGCGGGAGATAAACTACGGATTCACGAAAGTGAGTATTACGCCGCTGTCGGACGTCGATGCTGCTAGCATCGAAAGCGAGACATGCGAAGTAGAGGAAGATCCTATGGAGTCCTCGAGCAATGTGGAAAGTGTAGAGCAAGGTGAGTGTTCTTCCGAGTTTTGAGCTGTTGCCAGACTCAACTTGTATACCGAGAGAGAGTTTAAGACTCAGGAAGACGGCAGAAACAACATTAGTTAATGCGTGTTCACAAATTAATCTTCATCACAGCAAACTAGTCAGCAGCCCAATTAACTGCGTGCAATAGAACAGCCTGAGTTTGTCTCATTCAGGAGCCATGGTTAATGGAGGGCGTATTTGGTGGACGAGGACACCGAGCTATGTTATTTATGGTTAATAGTCATAAAATCAGGTCAGATAATGGGGTAAAGAAAACCTTAACGTTTTTATATTACATCATTACAGCAACACTGAAATAGTAGTAGTGTTGGGAGAAACAAAGCACATGCAGTTATCGGCTGCGTCTTGCTATATGCCGTACGAGAGGATCTGGTGCTACCTGATGGTAGTGGTGGTGGTGGGATGAAGGGAGGCATCCAAGTGCATGATCATATTTGATGCGCCAAACGTGCATCACAGTCTGGGGCAGCTCAAATGTCAACGACAGAGGTGAGTGCCCTTCACTACCTACTAAGCACTTAGCTAGAGGACAAAAAAAAAAAGGGAAAAAGAATATAGGCAAGCATTTATACACGATACGTAAAATCCGCACGGTAAACAAACAACAGTATTGGTCTGCAACGGGAACCACGCCCTTATGAGCACACACGCCTTCTTAAAGCAAATTGATGCGAACGCGCGAGCAAGCAACCACGGCTTGGCGGAAAGCTAGCAGCGTGATCAGCAGCGCAGTCGCACAGGACTGTAAAGCGAACACATCGTACGGCACTAGACTCAGCAGGAGTCTGATCCTGGCTGGAAGTCTTGTGCCTTAAGTTGTCGACGCCGTTCGTTAGCGAGCTCGGTAGGAAGTTGATTCTTGACGCCTCAACCTTAATCTTTCGATCGCCAAGAGCTCTTGTGGTCCGCGGCTTTTTCACGGCTATACACGAGCGCCGAGAGTATCCGAGCGATCAACGCATGCAGCAGGACACGTCGCCTAGTGCCGCACGAACGCCGGCGAAGCATCGAGCCTCGGTCGTCGTAGCACCATGCGAGCGTCAACGCATGCAGCAGGATATCGTTGTTTACCCAGACGCCGCAGAAGCATCGCAAGTTTCGTCGTCGTAGCACTCATTGAGCGTAACCTAGCAGGAGGTTCGTTGTCTACGTTCAAGGAACGACCGGCAGAAATCATCCGAGGTCATCGTTGTAAGTACACAGGTGGAGCGTCAACGCACGCTGCAGAATTCCAATCGAGCCACACGAGCGCCGCAGTAACTTACTAATATACTTACACACATCTTAAGTACAAATAAGCACGATTTGTAGAAAGGCTCATGCTTTACAAATTATTGTACGGGCCCTGGAACACGCGAGTATACTCTTCACAAATTAGAAGAGCAGGCGGCAGAAAGAAAGCTTCGTTTAAGTACTGTACGAAAAACTGTGTTGATCGGTTATCCCGCCCACTTCTGGATTATTTGTTAGTACTTATTTTCCTTTCAAATAAAAATTTTTGAAATTCTGCATTCTTAAATTTTATTTATTTATGTCATGTTTATATCATAGGTTCCATTTTCTTTTGATTTTTACAAACTAATTAGCTATTTGAATTGTGGCTTTAAATATAAGCATTTAGGTAAATAATGTATATATTGGAACGGATTTATCTGATAAATGCGTTTCTACCTTGTATTCTTTACTTGCAAGTTTCGATCACTGTGATTGTTAAATAAAGTCCAATTAATAACCATATACCTTATCTCTAATCTAATTACCAACAACTTAACCTTATTACTCGTTTATTCGGAGCTAAACTTCTTGTTTTGAGTCTCAATTGCTCTACAGTTCCAACATTTCCACTGTCTAGTTGCTTTGCCAATTTGATCGTCGGTTTCATTTTCCGTGTTCGTCACAATATGTATGTTATTGTCAACCAAGTAATTAATGGTTATATTATGTTCGCACCGCACAAATTCGATGTTTTTCCATTAGACAAAAGGGTTTCACGTTTCAAACTGTTTTTACCTACAAATCCGGTCAAACGAAAACAGTTTGTCGCTTGAAACCCTTGAAAACTTAGCATTCCACTCATTATAATCGGGTTGCCTGGCTCTATTTAATCGATATTATTAGAAAGACATTTTTGCCAGCCCTAATGTCAGCGGACATATTTGTTTACTCATAATTGGACTTAACGTCCGTTCTACAAGAACTGCTTGATGGGTTCACATCACACTCCATTTTAAATGTCAGTACATGTTAATTACTTTGCATTTTTAAATTCTAGTGAATATCTCCTGATTGGGAAAGACGTACGCAGGCTTTTGAGAGGAGGAGATGGCATTCAAGTTGATTTATATCTCTTTATTTTACTATATTTTATATATTTGTTGCATTCCTTTATATTTAAGATATTATTATAGCTAATTTTGATTAAAAGTTTGAAATTTATTAAAGAAATAAAATTATATTATCTACTGCGTCAAAGAATTTTTCAATTTGATACTTTCTTATGGCTATAACTGATAATTTTCAGCTATGATGGTATAGATATATAGTGAGTCAATTCCGAATACCATGTAAGACAAGAGATGCAAACTCACATATGTGTTTGATATTGAAGACTTGCTTGCACAGCTCTTAATAAAATGATAGAAACTTGAAAATTTTTCAGCGATGGCTTTTTACCCAATCAGATGACCATCACTGTTCTTGTAGGGTACAAATGAAGTAAACAAATAGATGTAAGTAAGCACGAAAATTATCGAAAACACACAATGTCGGTCTGAACGACTTTGGTTGTAATAACCACCAAATTGTGTTTTCAAGAGGATTTCAACGGGCGAACATAGTATATCTATTAAACTCCTGCATGTTGACGTCATGCACGATGCAAATCAGCTTTTTCACTAAAATACAATGCAAAATGTTCCACGAGTACGGTTAATCTCTAAAATTTGCCACTCAAAGTCCCAACACAGTGACAGTAGCTGACGGTAATATACAAATTATAGTGTAATATACATATTTAAAAAAGGAGTGCAAAAATATAATTCAATCATAAATTCTAAACAGAAATTTTCACTTAAATTAAAGCTTGTTCCTCCAAAAGTTCTATTGTACGTGTTTTTCCAGTTCATGAATATTTTGAAATATTCAAAATGCCTAAAAAAATGAAAATTAACTCAAATATATAACTATATTTGAATTTAATATAACTTACTTATATTATATTTGAAAACTCCTTCGTTATTTATTTATTTTTAACTCTAGAGTTATTGCAATTGTTGAAATTATATAGTTGTAAGCTGGGAAACACAAGCACATGCAGTTATCGGCTGGTGTCGTTATGCCGTACGAGGAGATCTGCCACCTGATAGTAAAAGAGGTGGTAGGGATAGCGAGACATCCAAGTGCATGATCATACTTAATGCGATTAAACGTGCATCAACAGTCTGGGGCAGCTCAAATGTCCAACAACAGAGTGAGTGTTCTTCAATTACCTACTACTTAGCTAGAGGACAAGAAGAAGGAAAAGGAAAAATAGCAAGCATTTATACACGATACGGTAAAATCACGCCACGTAAACAACACAACAAGTATTGGTCTGCAACGGAAAGCCACGCTACTTATAGCACATACGCCATTCTAAAGCAACATTATGCGAACGCGAGAAGCACCAGTTTGGCAGTAGCAGGTCGATTAGCGGCAGTCAGCACAGGACTGTAAAAGCGAACACACGTACGGCACTGATTCAGCAGTGTGTCGATCCTGCTGGTTCTTTAGTTTTGGAACGCCGTTCGTTAGGCGACGAGCCGTAGGAAGTTGATCCTCCGACACCTCAACCCTTAACTTTCGATCGCCAACACGTCTCTTGTGGTCCGCGGTTTTTCACGGCTATACACGAGCGGCAGAAACATCCGAGCGTCAACGCATGCAGCAGGACATCGTCGTCTGCCGACGCGAACGCCGGCGAGCATCCGAGCCTCGTCATCGTAGCACTCGAGCTCAACGCATGCAGAGGATATCGTTGTCTAGCCTACAGGAACGCCGGCAGAAACTTCCGAGCGTCATCGTTGTAACACACGAGCATCAACGCACGCCGCAGAATCAGCGTCGAAGCCTACACGAGCGCCGCAGTATCATACTGCATTCATACACACATACTACAATAAATAAAGCATGATTTGTAGAAAGCCCATAGTTTACAAATTTATTGCACCATCTTGTGCACAGCGAGTATACCTCACCAAATTAGAAGCAGGAGCAGAAAAAAACTTCGATCTGAATCCATTGGTTGGCAGAAACTGGTTATCGTGTTATCCCGCCACTTCTATGGGTATATTTGTTAGGACCTATTTTCCATTCAAATACAAACTTGAAATTTAATTTAAATTTTATTGTTTAATGTACATGTTTAATCATAGGTTCCATTTTCATTTCTATTTTACAACTATTAGTATTATTTAGACTATTTTTAAATAAACATTTATAAATACATGATATATATTGGAAAGGATTTCTCGATAAATCGTCTACCTTGTATTTACATTTGGCCGATCACTGGATTGTTAACAGTCCCAATTTAATAACCATACACTTATCTCTAATTCTAATTCCAACCACTTAACACTTATTACTCTTATTCTGAGCTTCAATTACTTGTCTTGAGTCTCAATTGCTTTAACATTCCAATACCTTCCACGTCTAAGTCTAAGTTTGTTGGCTAAATTTATCGTCGGTTCCATTTTCCGTGTTCGTCACAATATAGTATTTGTATATCTACAAGTAATTGCACACAAACTTCGTTTAGTTTTCACTACACATTATGCAAATGTTCACTTGTACCGGCGTTATCTCAAAATTTCGCCACTAAAGTCCCTACAACAGTGACAGTCATCTGAATTGATATGACAATATAGCTGAAAAATTTTAATATGCAGAACAGAAATTTCTTAAGAGCCTTATGCAAAAACTTAACACATGGGTATTCGAATTGATTCATATATATCAACTGCTCTATGTGTTTTCCTGAGTCATTGTTGTCCATAAATCCATCATTGCTAAAATTGTCATGGTGACTTGAACTCTATCATAAAGGTACTTTGTCATTTACAAGTATGGAATTTAATCTATGAAAATTTTTGCGCAGTAGATAATATAATTTTATTTCTTTAATAAATTCAAAGTTTTTAATTGAAATTAGTTATAATAATATACATATAAGGATATTTAAAAAGGAGTAAAAATGCATCTGTCAATAAATTCTAAACAGAAATTTTCACTTAATTAAATGCTTGTTCCTCTCAAAAGTTCTATTGTACGTGTTTTTCCAGTTCATGAATATTTCGAAATATTCAAAAATGCCTAAATAAAAATGAAAATTAACTAAATATATAACTATATTTGAATTTAATAATAACTTACTTATATTATATTTGAAAACTCCTTCGTTATTTATTTATTTTTTAACTCTAAAAGAGTTATTGCACATTGTTGAAATTAATAGTTGTAAGCTGGGAAACACAAGCACATGCAGTTATCGGCTGGTGTCGTGCTATATGCCGTACGAGGAGGATCTGGTGCCACTTCCGATAGTAAAAGAGGTGGTACGGGATAGCGAGACATCCAAGTGCATGATCATACTTAGATGCGACTTAAACGTGCATCACACAGTCTGGGGCAGCTCAAATGTCAACGACAGAGGTGAGTGTCTCTTCAATTACCTACTACTTAGCTAGAGGACACAAGAAGAAGGAAAAAAGGAAAAATAGCAAGCATTTATACACGATACGGTAAAATCACGCCACGTAAACAACACAACAAGTATTGGTCTGCAACGGGAAAACCACGCTACTTATAGCCACATACGCCATTCTAAAGCAACATTATGCGAACGCGCAAGCAAGCAACCCACGGCTTGGCGGAAAGCTAGCAGGTCGATTAGCAGGCAGTCAGCACAGGACTGTAACAGCGAACACACGTACGGCACTAGATTCAGCAGTGAGTCGATCCTCTGGCTAGTCTTAGTGCCTTAAGTTGTGAACGCCGTTCGTTAAAGGCGAGCTCGGTAGGAAGTTGATCCTCTGACCGACTCAACCCTTAACTTTCGATCGCCAACACAGTCTCTTGTGGTCCGCGGTTTTTTTTCACGGCTATACACGAGCGCCGGCAGAAACATCCGAGCGTCAACGCATGCAGCAGGACATCGTCGTCTAAGCCGACGCGAACGCCGGCAGAAGCATCCGAGCCTCGTCATCGTAGCACTCATGAGCGTCAACGCATGCAGTAGGATATCGTTGTCTAAGCCTACAGGAACGCCGGCAGAAACTTCCGAGCGTCATCGTTATAGCACACACGAGCGTCAACGCACGCTGTAGAAGCATCGTCGAAGCCTACACGGGCGCCGGCAGAAACACCCGAGCGTCGTCGTCGTAGCACACACGAGCATCAACGCACGCCGCAGAATCAGCGTCGAAGCCTACACGAGCGCCGGCAGTAAAATACACACATACTACAATAAATAAAGCACGATTTGTAGAAAGCCCCATAGTTTACAAATTTATTGTAACGAGCCCTGGACACAGCGAGTATACCTCACCAAATTAGAAGAGCAGGAGCAGAAAAAAAAACTTCGTTACAGGTAATCCATTGGTTACAGAAAACTGGTTG